>MKEJ01045098.1:0-19561 GCA_001753735.1 Embelia ribes | reverse complement strand
CTCTGTTCAAGTGTTTTGAGAGTCCGACAGGGTTTACATCTATAATTTTAGAAGATTTTGCTAGGAGATTGGCTCAAAATTCCAGTGTACGTGGAGTTTTGGGGTTAAATTCAACAATGAAAATTTTCGGGAATATTTTTGGGCAAAACAAAAATCAAATTGGAGCATGGTTGAGAAAACAATGTTGTTACTACTGTAGTTAAATAATATCTAAATAACAATAAATAATAAATTGGAAATAATAAACTTGAAATAACAGAAATTTAGCATTGTACAAATGTAAGAAAAAATTGGCACTTATATAATTTTACAACATTGTTACAAATGAAAATACTGGAATGTATATAAACACTGTATATTAGAGGAGACCACAGTTTTACCGTGTTCCCTTAAATGCTATTTGTCCGCCGCCCGAGTTGCTTCTAAGCTGAACTGATAATGGATTTATAAGGTACAACGTCTACTCGCTACGCCCTGATGTAAGCTGCATTATGGGTGCCTTGTCTAGCCTTTTGTGACGTGATACCTCTGTGACTCACTATATAATTGTGGTTGTGTGCAAAATATGAACGTGCTGTGTGATTTTTCTAAATACAAATGACTGATAATCAACCTGTTTATATAGAAACAACCATGCCAAAGACTTCTTAAATCTTTTGGATCCTTTTGTAATTTTCGAAAATATTTAATTAAAATACTTGGTCCAAACTAAAAGGATGCATCTAACGTGTCATGCGCAACCAGGTAGCAAGCCCAGACTCCAAACCCAGCTCGGCCGGACAGCGCGAGCGCGGGCGTGTGGTTTCCACACATGTGCATGTCTCATACTAGATGACACATCTAATAGTACATATTATTGTATTTATACAATTTAAAAAGGCTTTAATTAGTCGGTGTGGGATAATTCCAATAAGGTGGAAAGTGGTTCCAATGAATACGTTGGGGAAGGAAAATTTCTTCGGGTCAAAATTTCTTGGGTGATAGGCGGCTCGACACGTTTGGAGAATTGAAGGGTTTTTAATGAATTGTGGTGGTGATTATTTTATTGTAATTGTAATGTTTTATTATAATGAAATAGTTTGAGTATTTAGCCCTATAGAGAGGTTAGATTTGTCAAAAAAAAATTTATGGTGCCTTATTTTTTTATGCAGGTGTGATTGTGGTTTGCTTGTTTTCATTTTAGCTATGCACATTTACAAATTTTTTTCTGTATTATGGTCTTGGGAAGAATTGATTTTGTTATATTCTAAGTGCCCAGTTGTCGATTAATCTCTCAACAATAATAACAAATTATTATCGATCAAACATGATCATATCATCAACTCACACCATCTTACTTGGTTGATAAGAAAAATCGGATGAACAAGCTTGTGAGATTAGTGATTAGTTCCCCTACAGTGGATGGGAAATTTAGGTGTTGTGTAGTAACCTTTATAATTTATTTTGAAATAAATTGAGTGAGTTAGTAGTTTTATAACTTCGACTTCACTTCTAAATTGAGTAAATCAATATTTTAGAAATTATCAACGCTAAATTTATTTTTTAATATTTGAGTAATTACAGATTATATAATAAATATAAAATATAATTTCCCTAATTCTATTTAGGACGTTACTGTTTTGCAGGAAAAAAAATAGTATTTTGTAATTAAATATTTGTAAATATTAGATTTTCACTCATAAATATAATACTCCCTCTATCCACAAATAAATGGGGCCACTTCCTCTTTTTAGTTATTGAAAAATTATTGTTTATTTCTATTTTGGGTAGTATAATTAATTTTAGAATAAATATATTACCACAAATTTTACCACATATATTATTATAATGGATTGTTTGGTTGCAGCCAATTTTTAAGTTTTTTTTGTTCAAAATCTAAAAAATGTTTGATTAGTCAGTTTTTAAGTTGGAACTTATTTAATATTTTGGCCAAAAATAAGCCAGAAGTAAGAAATTAGATGCATCCAATTCTTTTTTTAATTATAAATAAATTAAATTATTTGTTTAAAAACTGCAACTAAACAATTCCTAAGAAATAAAAATAAGACAAGAGTCGATAGAGATATATTAGTAACTTATGTTTCATTTAAAATTTTAAAAACTATTTTTTTAATTTTATCTTGAATTTTGTGCTAATTAAACGTGGATATAATTTTTGGATGGAATGAATACTAACATTTCTAGTAAGATTTTTATTAAAAGTACCATTGTTGTAAAATTTCTGATTATTAATTTCTAATTTTAGATATTAGAAGGCACTAGTCTAACTTTATTTTAAAAGTGTGAAAACCCTCTAAAATTTTCTCTGTTTTATAATCCAAAAATTCTCCTATCACTATTATAAAATTATAACTATTTTAATTAATAATTTGAACTAAACAAGAATAATAATATATTTAATATATATATATATATATATTACAATTTATCTAAATATCATGTTTTAAAACATATTGCTAGGGATAATTATAATAAATGGTCCCGATAGATTCAATAATAATTCTTTTTAGTTTTCATAGTTTCACTTATAACAATAATAATTTTTATGAGTTTGAAAAATTGACAAACATGGCCATCAAAATTTAAGAAGGACATATTTAGCATTTTTATAGTTTTTGCTCATGTGTAAAATCCTGTAATACTTAAAATGAAAGATAATATCAATATTAAATATCATAAAAAGTCTAACCTACACCAAAATAAATAACATATTGGCACTTCATATATTTTCATCATTTATAAATAGCTTTAAGTTCACAATAAGGACTATCATTTTAACGATCATAAAAAAAAGGAATTGTCACGCCCCAATTTCTCTATAAGACCCGAAACAAACCCCAAACCCGCTAGAGACCTAGAGGGTGAGTGTTTTTCCTTTTTAGATAAAAGAGAATGAAAAACGTTTATTTTTTTTGGAAATAAAAATAGGAAATCCATACTAAAACCGCAACTTGTCAAACTCACATTCTACAACATATTCGCATATATCAGAGTGCACAAGAAAAAGAAATACCAAGCCAAAATATATTTTGTTCTAACACTGATATGAAACAAAATATATAATACATAATGAGCTACATGCTCTAATACTAATAAGGTATTTTACATTTTGTTCTCGCCCTTGCATGACTCTAGCCAATATAGAGCAATAACAGAGTGTAATACACAAGCCCCTAATGCTTAAAATATATCACGTCTACTATAAATCACTAATGTACAAAATAAATACATCCCACTAAGCCTCAAAATAATACAACATGAATGTGAGGCTAATACAACAAAATGCAATCTAAGTACATATTTGTCAAAAAATATATATATACAATGATGCCACCCTCGACGATATTGCTCACTAATCTCGACACCTGTAGTATAAGTATCTACAAAAGTAGAAAAATGGTATGTACGAGTTAGTCTCCAAAATAAGACGATATGAGTGATATTATGTAGTGCCCGTAAGTGTAATATCTATAACACGGAATAAATATGTAATGTAATGCAATGTTAATACAATGCAAACCCACGAACATATACTCGTACTCACACACATAAAGACTCGCAACTCACGGCTCACTAAATATTTGATACAAGTGCCTCTCACTATTTGTAAAAACCATAGGACTAACTTGTAGAACCTATGCTATAATCCGCCAACACTTTTGATGCGTTTATAGTGTATATCTGATCAGATTTCCCGACTTTCACAGTAAGGCACCGAACCCTCTCTTTATTTTTCTCGCAGTATGAAAAAGCGACACGGTCCTGAAAAGAAATATAAAATGACTCAACCCGCAATAATGCAACTCACACATAAAAATCCATTTTCTCACTTTAAAACCCTCTTTTAATTTAAGAGCACTGTTTCATCTCAATTTCTTGCAAAAGCTCACTTTTTTCTCGCAAGTCTCACTTTTCTGTCAAGTCTGAAAATTTTATTTTCAAAACCAATATTTTTCACTTTGATAAATATCAATAACAAAAACCCATGTTTTAACATAAACAAGACAATGTTATGTCAAATGCTCACTAATCATGAAATAAATATGTTGAAACATAAATTTCATATAAAAATTCATCCAATATGCTTTCATCCATCCATATTTATTTCTAACACATAAAAAATTAATATAATCTCGACTCACATTACCACTTTTATAAAACAACTATATCAAAGATTGTTTCGCTGAAATTGTCTCACTTATCTCACAAAGAAAACTCATTTCAAATCCACATCCTCGCAAAAGGCTCACTGTTTTGGGGATCACATTTCTAAAATCGCTTTTTCTCACCAAAGTTCCACATTTGCACTTTTAAATAAAACCCATCTTTTTTTAACTTCACATTTCTCACAAAAGCCCACACTTCCACTTCTGAAAATCTCATTTTCAAACATTTACATTTCTCCACATTTTTATCGAAATCCACATTCTTCTATCATAGATAATATAATCATGCCAAGTGATATGTTAATATTCACAATTATAAATAAATACATAATCAATATAAATTCATATTTCTTCTCGCCTAACATACTTTTATTAACACATATTAGTCTCTATAATATATAAATAATACATTAGAAAACAATAGTTTTCGCACTAACTACCTAATTAGGTACTCACACAGACTCGCAAATATATTCCTATTTTGTAGGCTACTCGTATCTCACGGCGCGCATAAAATGCTCATCACAAGCTCTAGTCAAATCCCCAAAATTTATCACACTCGATCTCGAGTTTTGATTTATCAATTGAAGTCGACTCAAAGCGAACCTATAGTAAAAAATGGTATACTAACCACAAAGAGTAAGAATATCAACTTTAATTTGATATTCGGACCTATGGAGAAAGGAACGAGGTAGGGAGATATACTTACATCAATATGAAGCTTAGGTGTTGAAGAGTCCGAATATGCAACTACTTTTCGGATCCGAGCCCCCGAGCTAGATGATCTCACCTCTCCAACTCTCACTCTCACCCTCACTGGACCTCTCTCTCTCTCTCTCCTTTGTTTTTACTCACTGGAAATGAGGAAAATAATACATTCACAAGTCTAAAATGGTTGAAAAGCGATTGTAGGCCCCACCAAGGGGCGTTCGAACGGCATCTGGGGCACCATTCGAACGGCTCTGCCGCTTAAACGACATAAAACCACCATTCGAACGACTCACCCAGAACCAGAACACCCACTAGAAATACAAAATTTTCTAAGGCAAATCCAACTCTCACTAAATAGTGTCAAAAATTATTTTAGCACCACTAAAGCTACGTAACGTGATTTCTAACATTTCTAACACATTAATATTAATATGAAATCAATACTTAGCATATATAACGAAACTAATTCGATATGTTATATGTATCCACACAAACACACCAATACTGTCATACTAGCCCACACAGCAACTACAACTATGACTCTCGTCCTACGGCCTTACTTTAAAACACGCATTCTAATGCCATTCTCACATACGTCACCACACTTCAACACCAACACTCACTCAAGCCCGCATCAACACACAATCCTCACAAACTCGCAAACCTCACACTCGCATCAACTTAGACAAGTTCTCAACTTCTCACGATAACAACACTCATAGTTTTCTCATCAAACGCTACCCAAATATACAACTTACTAATATGCATTAACATTTTAATGCAATTTATATATCTTCACATATAACTCACATAACATATATATTTACAATGCACTATAGCTTACTATGATTACGTCATCAATATGCTGCTATGAAAATGTAAATATAAGGATAGGGGACTACACACCTAGTCACGCCACATATCAACACACTCATGCCCACAACACCTTACTCAACAACACATACATACTCCACGCAATGCTACATTATAAAAGAATGCAATATAAACTCACAACTCACTAATATGCATTTATAATGTAAAAGCAACTCGCTATATTACATTATTATCTAATGCAATATACATACAAACATAAAACATACTCATTAGCCTATGTAATACTAGGCAACTATATACATATGAAATTTTATAAATCATATCATCATCGTCACTTACAGAATTCTCAAATCTTCTCACTAATGCATTGTCACAATGCCTCACAAAGCCTACGAAAACTACATCATGATACCGATCTCGCATTACGACAACTTCACATACAGTACCATATCAAGTCTTCAACACATCACATCAACACTACACTATGACAACTACACAATTATTGTCATACCATGGTCACAATGCGAAACACAACGAATAAATTTTATTATATCTCACATAATAATAATATTTATTTAAAGCTAAAAATTTACCCAAAATTTCGGGAAGTTATAGCAATAAAAGTTGAAACTTCATTATCAAAGTTAACTTACTTTAATTGAAACATTTTTTAAATTCTCATGCTCTTGTAGCTTGCACATTTCAAGTGTAAATAAATAACAATTAGTATAAGCATTGTTAAAAGTTTAATTATTTGTGCTTAAAATTGGTATAAATAAGGTAATTAATTCACGCATTTATGGTGTTTAAAGTATTGATAAATACATGTTTTATGATGAATTGTGATATTACGAGTATAATTATGCATTTCGTGTGAAAAGAATAATAGTGCACTGATTTGTGGCTTAAAAGAGACGAAAATGGCTTGAGAAATTTGGCTAAGAAGAATGCTTAAAGAGTTGTTGAAGATTTATTGAAGGCCAAATAGTGGAGATATAATCAATCGATATTGAAAATCAAGTTGAGGAGTAAAATGACAATTGGGCAAGGGCCCCGATCGGATGGGAGTGCTCTTTGGTTACAATTTCTTGATTGGGGCTATTTTTGGTTACCTTAATTAGTTTATTTAATTCCAAATTATACGTAAAATTAGGATCTACGGTTAGGATTTGATCTTATCTTTTGTAAGGGTTATAAAACCCTAGCCTCCTTTGTATTTTGGGAGTCATTCAATATTCTACTTTCATTCTATTTTATTGTTCTTCTACAACTTAGGATATGCTCTCTCCCTATGAGACTTGTGACACCTCCAAGGAAGTGGCTTCGTCCTCTACGTGCTTCTATTAATAAAAGTTTATAAGTTTATTTCAATTCATATTTTCTTTATTTATTATTGTTCTTATTGTTTTCTTTAATTTTGTCATGAGTTGTTAGTTTTCTTTCTTACCCTAAGGTGACAAAGTTATTTAGTCTATTCCTTAATAAATATCTAATTGAATAGGATTGTAAAATCTAGACCGAAACTAATTAGTATTGATTTTAGGGTTATTAACCTGGCTAGTCAGCCTAGGAATCGCTTAGACACGGTTATGGTGATTGATAACCACCCGATGGCACCCTAATTTGAATTAAACTAGTTACAACAAGCTAGTGAATTAATAAGTAACTTTGGACGGATGTTTAATTAATACGAGTTAGAGGACAAAACTAATATTGAAATCACCAAAACGTGGCAAAACTTTTACTTAATTGTTTATGAACTTTACTTTTCATTGTTTTGTTTCTTATTGTCTGCTCTCGGAAACGAGAAAAACGATTGTTTATGAGTAGATGTAATTTAGATAAATAATTACTTGAATTAAAACTTTTTAACATGATTGAATCTTAGTTTTCCTATATAAATAAGAGTCATTTGGTTCGATAAACTTACTGCAAAAATTGCAATTGTTCCTAGCATACTTGTTAAGTTCCTCCTTGTACATTTTTGAAGCGATTAATTAAGTTAAAAGACTTATAAAAATTTGTTCACAATGAATGTATAATTTATTTTTTAATATAATTTCAATATTAAATTTGGATTGTTAGAAGGAGTTAGGCTTATCAGCATAGTGATTTGACTTTCATAATTGCAATAGGATAAAACGTTTAAGATTATTTTTAGACTAAATTTAATATATTTAATTTTTTTTATTTAAATTTTTTATTATATTATTACTATCATGTGCTTCGCAAGTTACACGAGTTATATGAAAATATAAATTGTTAGTTTATATATTTTTCTTAACGGATTTATGTCATAGTTGCATTTTAGTAGCAAGGGACAAAAAAGTTTAATAAAATATTTTAAATGTACGGAATAAATAAATTTATTTATTTTTAGAAAAATGGGACTAAATTTTTTAATTAATATTAATTTTAATTTATCCTTGATTATTTTATATTTAATAATGTTCAGAGCAATTTTATTATGATAATATTTCTTAATAAAATAATATAATTTAATGAGTTTTATATTTTCAGAAAGTTTAGGTTGATAAAATTCTATAATAAGTTTATTATTAAAAATTTTAAATTTATGGGACACGTATTAATTAATTATGCAGATATTTATAAAAAAAATAGAGTAAAAATAGTTAAAATTTTTCTGCTTTAATTTTTAAAATTTAAAATTTTAATGTAGTAATTTCTTTTATGGATTATAATAAAATTTCTTGATTATTTAGAGGGAAATCAAAAATATATTTAGAATTATGATAGCAAATGAGTAACTATGATATGATTTTTATTTTTTTTCACGAAGTTATGAGAAAAATAAGTTTATATAAAGTTTCAATCACAAATATTATTATCGAGGTTTAATTGAGTGAATAAAATAACGTATTTTATTATATATAAAGAAATAATACTTTTTTTTTCCAAAAATGAAATCGTATACTAAAATACGACGTACAACATATCTACTCACTACTTAGTATTTTGAGAAGACATACTTAATATTGCACGAGCCGCCACGTTTTCATAAATGTTAGAGCATTCACATTAGTGTTTCTAGAGTATAGATTTCTCTTTTGATTTTTCCATCAATGTGAAATCAATTAAAGAAATATTTCACAATATTATTTCTATTTTTATGAATTTCTATAAAATTTTCAGAAATAATATCATAAATTTCTCAATTGATAAATTTATTATTCAAAATTTTTATATTAAAAAAATAAATTTGTTCCAGCAAATATTTAAAATATTAGACAAGGTTAAAAATAAATAAATTAATATTTAATTATAATATATATTATTATTCTAGAAGCGTTATCAAATTTTTTAGGAAGATCGCGTGGGATTGGAATTTCTAATTTATTATAGAGTAAATTTACACTTTGCCACATAAGGTTTCTGACAATTTCGGATTACCCCCTGAGTATTAGATATTATACCTTGACCCTAATTCTAACCGAAGTTTCACTTTCTTGTACAAGGACCATATTACCCTCACTATTTTTGTCTTATTTTTTAATTTAGAACTTGATTTTTGGTTATATTAAAGAAAAAATATCATATTTTAAGAAAAAAAATATTCTATTTATATACAATAAGTTTTTAAAAAATATTTATAACAAAAAAGCAATAAAAAAGATATTATTTAAGGGATAATTTAGTTTTTTTCCCCTTATTTGTCATAAATAATATCACATTCACTTTGCCCCTGGAAACTATGGGGGTAAAGTGCAATGCGTACAAAACACAGGGGACAAAGTATAATTTCAGACACCGGAGGGGTTTTTACGAAATTATCAGAAACCTCGTAGGGGCAAAGTGTAATTTACCTTAAAAATATATATATATATATATGTGTGTGTGTGTGTGTATTACTTTCGCTCTAATCGTGACATATTTGAGAGAGAGGGAGAAAGAGAGAGGAGTGCGTTCTAGGGCTTCCGTATCCCGTATTCTAGGGTTTTCCCCTCAATAAAACTTTTCAGATTCCGATCCAATTCATCCACAGGTGAACTGGCACCGGCTAATCTCCATCTCCATTTTTTCATTTTCCAGTAGTTTTACTATCAATTTACAATTTCATCTCATTCGAAATTATTTTTTGTTCGCAGGCTTTCGATTCATTCGCATGTAGAGATCGCTATTGCTGTGAACATTGTGAAAATTTCTATCTGGTTATTTGTGGGTATTCTGAATATTGAATTGGGTTAGTTTGGATTTCGTATTTGGAAAACGGGTTTTGTGAATATTGAATTGGGGTTAATTTGGTTTGTTCTCAAATTGTGTTTCATTGGGATCAATCTGAAGTAGTTATGCATTCAGAGGAATTGGGTCACTTTTGAATGTTATTTGGGAAATGGGGGTATTTTGAATATTGAATTAGGGTTTATTGGGATTTTTATACATTTCTTTTGATAGGGTTCAGTCTGCAGTGATTATTATGCATATCGGGGAACTGAAAGGAGGAGATGAGTGGGAAACTGAGGAGGAGAAAGAAAGCAAATTTGTGAACCGAAGCGTTGTGGTTTTGGATGTGAAGAGGGTTTTGGTTGGAGCAGGGGCTCGTGCGCTGTTTTACCCGACGCTTTTGTACAATGTTTTGCGGAATAAGATTCAAGCTGGGTTCCGGTGGTGGGATTGGGTCGATGAGGTATGATCGTTTTTAGCCCGTAATTAGCTTTGCTGTTTTGTTGTGTTTATGGGTTTTATGTTTATGTTCATTGTTTACATGGGTGGTTGATTTCTTGTTGATTAATTGTTAGTGTGGTATTTTATGTTGGTTTAAATTTGAGAAAATGATAATTGGTCTATCTGTCAGAAGAAAACCCAAAAGTCATGTTGAATGTTTTAACGAAAAAGAGTGGGTTGATTTGCTCCATTCGTTCTCAATGCCTTGTTGAATTGCTGAATGCCAGAAACAGTTGACAGCATGTCATATATACTGATTTTGTTGAAGTTTACTTATTAGCGGCATTCCTATGATTAGCAGCAAGAATTTCAAAATCGATATTCTGCATAGATTTAAAAGTAATTCCAATCATAAAGATGGAGGAAGGGAGAAGACGGGTTCTTTTCCTGTTGGGTTGCGGGGGGTCGCAGGGAGGAAAATGATGGGATATGTTCCATTTATTTGTCATCTTTTTGGGGTTTCCCTCCCTGTAATTTAGAGCCAGATTTGGAATCTCTTTTAGACTCAATAGGTTAGTGCTTTGTTCACAACTTCCTATGTCTGCATTCACATTGCGGATGTTTGTATTTTGTTTGTTAGCTAATTAATTGTTGAGCTTAACCAGAAGAAAATAGGTTACCACTCTCCACATAAGGTGAACGTCCCAAAGAGTTAAACTCAAGTTTTCCAAGCGTATATATACCGACTCCCTTTGTCTTTGCTTCCCTTGTCTTGGTTTTCATTCTTTGATCTTTTCTTTTCTGTTTCATTACCGTCATTATAGAGGCAGTTTCAGAGTGTTGTATAATTAATTCTTCAGCTTATTATTAGGATGGACATATTCTTTCAGTTCATTTTTATTGTTTAAATTTTATTGATATTCGTTTGTGTATCTTTTATTTGTCCAATTCCAGTTTGTGCTGCTTGGTGCTGTTCCGTTTCCAGCTCATGTAGGGCAGCTGAAGGAGCTTGGGGTTCGTGGAGTAATCACCTTAAATGAACCTTATGAGACATTGGTGCCAACATCTCTCTACGCTGTGAGTTCTGGTTTTTTGTGATTCTTTTGTGAAATTATTGACTTTTCTGCTTGGTTTGAGTTTCTATAAAGATGTTGATATTATTCTGAATGCATTTTATGTTGTGATTTGAATGAGTTTTTTTCCATGCGCGCTAAAGTTTGAGGTTGGTATTTTTGGCAGGCTCATGACATTTCTCATTTGGTACTCCCTACCAGAGATTACCTCTTTGCTCCATCCCTTAGTAACATATGCCAAGCTGTAAATTTCATCCATGGTTAGTGTTGTATTGTTACAGAAATGTTATGCACGGCACAATACATTAAGATTTGTGATACATGATTTACTAATTGTGTTGACATAATTAATAAGATAGTGTTGTACTATTGAACTAAAAACTGTTTAAAACCCCTCACAGAGAATACATTGTAGCTCGTAATTTGGACGATGAATCTAGAGGCAGCTATTTTGCACTGGATAAAATTTGTTCTCAGAAGAGAGTATCCTTTTCTTTCTGTATTTCCTCTCTTCTCAGAATGTACTAAGATGATCAATTGTAGAAAAGATTGGAAAAGAAACACACTTGTTAGAAAAAGTTTAGCCTGTTTTAGTTGTGAAGTGTGCTTCATTGCATGGTTGTTTTCCTCATTGGTTGTTATTAGCTCTTGTTATCTAATTTTTGCTCTCTCTGAAGAAAATGCATTGCGTGGGCAAAGTACATATGTGCACTGCAAAGCTGGACGGGGTCGCAGCACAACTGTTGTTATATGTTATCTGGTTAGTTCTCCTTGAACAAATCTTGCTTAAAATCATTTGTGTGTGCGTGTGTGTATGGATATATATACATAAACATGTATATTTAATGTTATCTTCTTGAATACTTACTTTATTATGTATCTTGCGCAGGTGCAACACAAACAGATGACACCTGAAGTGGCATACAGCTATGTAAAATCGATTCGGCCCAGAGTGCTTTTAGCTGCTTCCCAATGGCAGGTAGATCAGGGCAAGCTTGGCAGTAATTTTAATTCATTACGTAGATACGAGATATTAACTGCATATCGGGATTTATTCTTGTTTATTTATTTCCTCACTTGTCATTTAAACTGTTCCGTCATCTAAACTGGTCTCTTAATTGTTGATAGAACAATATAGATTACTTTTAGATTAATGGCTGAAATTTTGAAGGTGAATACATTGTCAGAGAAGAGAGAATGAGTATTGGGCATTACCACTGGCTTTTGTATGTATGGATATTATGTTCTTGATGTTTTATGACTCGTCCTCCCCCTAGAAACACACACACAAACAAACACACCAGAAAAAGAAGTCTTGTTGTGCAACCTTCGACTCATTTAGATACGGGTACCTTGTATTGCAGGCTGTTCAAGACTATTATCTCCTGGAGGTGAAGTCATCCTCTAGAATGACACAACCAGACAACAGAACCAGTTTGATTCCAAAGCCTCGAAATCTTTTCACTACGCCAGATATTGCGGTATTTGATGATGGTTCTGTGGTTGTAGTAACTGAGAAAGATTTAGATGGATATAATCCCAGCCACGATTTGGACAATGTAGAACGCCAGATTTGGGCAGATTTGCGTGTGGTTTACAGGGTTCGGGTTGCTGGTCAGACGGCCTTTGCAAAATTATCTTGTTTCTGGTTTCGATGCCAAATGCAGTCCAAGGTGTCGAGTGTGAATTTGCAGGGGAAAGGTAGTTATTCAGGAAATGGGCTTGGAGCTTCGAGTGTAGTAGATATTGATGTCTACTAAAGCTTACATCTTTGTGATTTGGATATGGTGCGGAAAAAATTGCCAATTGTGGGGAAAGAGTTTCCTGAAGGGGTTAATCAAAGATTCGGTTGGTGGGACAGTGAAGAGGTAGTTCGCAAGCTCAACGCCATTCTAGGGCCTCTTTCCTCAACGTTTCTGGTTGCTTTGATATGGATGAAACTAGAATGCTAGAGTTGCTAAATACCCACCATCAAAGCCACTGTCAAAAAGGTCGCGTAACAATTCCTCAGAATGGCGTTGAGAGTATGGCCCTACCTCTTTGCAACCCCACGGACTGTATCTTGATCTCCTTCAGGTTCAGATTATCTCACAATTTCCGAATTTACCCTGCAACTGTCCAAGAAATAAATTAGGGAGCCAAGTGTCAAAAGTAAATAGTTCTGTACATAAGCATATAGTTCTGTACGTAGAGTTTGGCTTCTTTAGTGTTTCCAGTTGTGATTTTATGTACAGCTGAATGATCTCCCTTTGCCGAAGTAATCCGAATCAAATATTTTCCCTTTTCTTTAACTCTCTCTTGCCGTGGAGATGATTACACCAATCTGCCTTTCCAAAGTTGTTACACGAAGACGGCCTATGAATCAAGAGATTAAGTTCACTTTGAATAAAGACGCTAACTGTGCAGGATCTTGGCTAGTACTGACGTACTTTCCCTTTTTTTGGAATAATTTCATGTGTTACATAATAAATGAGTTTATTAAATAGAACCAAAATAAGATCACTTTGGTTCGTTATTGTGAATGTTTAGTTGCACGTTATTCATTCCTAAATGAAGCAATTAATTTTTGTTTAACACGCATGCCCTTCAAAATCACTTGCACTTACTAGGAATGGTGAAAGGTTTATCAATTTAATGTTTACCCAAAGAGGGAAAGAAAAACCACAATATTGTTAACCGTCATTTCCACAAATAATCTAGCATTTATAATGTAAACATCATTCACCTTAAAAAATACAAAATATACAAATATACATTGTTATTTGCACCAATGAGGTTCTAAAATCCAACAACGCACACCCTCATTGTAGCAAATAATTGAAGCATTCCTTATTCCATAGACCCCATACATTATGTGAGATTACCGCTGCGTTTTCCATTAATTCAAGATGCTGCTTTATTATCCACAGATCGGAAAACTAATATTCCATCCTGAGATAAATTACCACTGAGTTGATTTCTGCCGTAGTTTTCTGATTCTTGATCTTTCAAGTAAGGAATGATATATTTCTGTACATCGACATTCGAGATCCTTAGGTGATTTCCTGGGACACTGACGTACTTGACCCTCCCAGCATCGTCCAAGCTTTTCAGACCGATCCAATCCTCAACGTAAAGATTAGTCTACAAGGACCAAAATACGTGAAATAACTAAATCATAAGCACAAGAAGAAGAAAACAATCTACAAAAGGTTGTACAGCCAGAATTAGGAATCCTTTCTTCTAAAGGTAATTTATACATTCTTCTCTTTAATAATAATATTTGATGAGTACTTTGATCATGATTTACCTGAAACTCGAAAATGTGATAAACTATTAATTGAGGATGATGGTGCAGTTTTGATTTCGAATGAATAAATCAAACCTCAACCCACGCCCACCCCTATTTTTTCTATTATTTGTGTTTTCCAATCTTGAAATATTTTCATTTAGTTCAAGATGTTCTCTTGATTCAGGCAGAAGTAAATATCTAGCTCCAAATGTCTGTCATTTGATAGTCCTGCTTTCAAATTATCAAATCGGTAGTTATCTTTTCTCCAAGTGCAATTGCTAAATTTTATTCAAGTGGGTCCAATATGCCATAGCTTAGAGGGTTTCTTGCATGCATAAAAAGAGAAGGGGAAAAAAAAAATTTCATGTATCTCCGTTTTGTTAAGCAAAGATATATACCTGTTGTGGTGGCAAAACTGGGTGAAAGGCCCCATCAGGATAATAACCAAACCAGGCGGTTTCTTTTGGTATCAAGATCGTATCCTGTTCAAACTGTTAATTCGCAGACACATGAAGAAGAGCCGATGAGTACAGGTTCAGCAGCTAAATAGAACTAGTTGTGGTTACATGCACATACACAAAATATCACACACAACCCCAACCACAAAAAAACTAACAAGAGGGAATAATAAGCGAAGCTAACTCACCATAATAAGCACCAGGTTCCTTAAGCTGCTAAATCGTTCCTTGTAAGTGGCATTTCTCTCGCCAGGGATTTCATTGTTAAGCTTTGGTAGAAAGCTGCATTTATCCAGATATCCAGGGATGTCCTGAAAAGAAATTTTGGTTAAAAAACTGAAAAATAATAAGGAAATGAATATGAAATGTGGAAGCAATAAATACAAAACCATGGGAATTTTGAAGTTGTCTCTTGGAAGATTCACAGTAAAATTAAGCAGAAGCACAAAAAATAAAATTAGATCATCCTGTATATGGCTTCATTACATTTATCTTCCAACATATACATATGCATCAACATTACTCACATTTGGAAGCTTGAGATAACCACTAGGTGCCAAGTGAGCCTGCAATCCAGGGAAAATGAAGAAAAAAGAAACAAATTTACACGCCTTCTCACAGATAAAAGAATAAACAAGAAATCAATGTCAAAATTAATGTAGAGATCCATTCTAGTTTTACATTTCCAACACAAGTAGTGCCATATGTCATACATAAATTGTAAGCAGAGACATACCTGGAAATAGTCACTGTAGACCTCTAACTTGATTAGGCTGTCCACCAAAATACAGAAGAGCCCAGACTGCCAAAGGGGGAAAAAACAAAAGAAAAGGGGGACATAAATAAGAAAATGTTCAGGAGTACTTAATGTTTTCTCATTAAAAGTAAAAAGTATGGTGTCTAAACCTAAGGACTCCCACTTGGTAGACCTAGCCTAAATGAGTACGTAGCTCGGGCAACTGATGAATGAGAAACAAATCAGCAATACGTAGAACATACAAATAAGAGAGAGATAGAGGACAAAACTAGCCATACATCGAATATACAAGAAAGTAAAAGGAACAAGGACAATTATTGAGAAAGAATGATAGTGCATTAAGTACTTCTAAAATTGGAAAGATAACTCCAAAAAGATGTAAGAAACAGATAAATTCATACTTGACACTGTTCGACACACTTCACATGCAAATTAGTTAAAGATGCATTAAGCACTAGGAGTTGTAGCAAGAAAAACTTCAACACCACTTACACCACACATAGGAATGGACGCAGTACCAGCATGAGGCCCTCCAATGGAGATAAAATTTTCAACCTGTATGATTCAAGAGACAAAAGCGACAATAAAATCATCACATGGGGCTAATGCTAATCAAAGTAGCCTCCTAGATACTTTTAGAAACCTTGACCACAATCATCATCCCTAAACCTCAACTCACCTTTATACACGTGTTTAAACAATACACATATTAGTTAGGTTCTAATTACATATAGAAGAAATCAGTTTATGATTAAGTTTCAATCAGAGTTGCAAAGATTAAGATTCCCAGTAGATGAGCAAAAACTTCTGAGGCTGGCACTTACAGGTGGTCCTCCATCGCAAAATTCTATCACACCTCGGCCGATTACGTTACCCTGTTCATCAGAGAAAAGTCATAAATTAGAACCTGCAAAGTTACCTGAGCCCAAAATCATGAAAAAAACAAATATTTAATATTTTCTTCAAAATCTAGTATCAAGAATAGGGGAAATGAATGAGAAAGAACAGATCACATGAATTAAAGTAGCAGTGTCTGGAAAACCAATTCAGCTAAGAACTACTCACTAAGCTATTCCAAAAATGTAGGCTCAAATACATAACCTGGAGGGTAAATCTTCAACATAATTTTGCACTCCATCGCATACGGAAGACAAAATATTAGTGACATCTTAACTTAGAAATGAAAACTGTTTCTTAATTTGATCTTGGTTCTGAAAAGAAGCGGCAACCTTTATAGTACGTTCGATTATTCAATAGGGATTTCTTACTTCGTAACCAGCAGGGAGGATCCCATGGTTTAAGCTCACATGTTGTCTTGATTAAAGGTTCTCTGTTGTCTTGGTTAAAGGTTCTCTGTTGTCTTGGTTAAAGGTTTTCTACTATCTCACTTAGAAGAAAGAAATAGAAAGCAATAACTTACAACGTAATACTATTTAGTTTTATCGATCTTTGGCTTTCCATGGAACTATTACAATGTGATTCAAATGTAAATTTCTGCAAACACAAAACATAAATATTGCATTGAATGGATCAATTATAAGATCACCAACTTACAGAGTACTTCTCTGGAAATACGTATCAAATGAATAATACCGTGCAGGGTTGTCCTCACAACTATGATATTTGCATCTTTAACCTTTATAAAGTAACATGATTGCAAGGTAATGACCTTCACACAGGTTAAGATTCGCAAATATTTGTGAATAAGATAGCCACCCAAACATGCATCCCTTTTTTTTTCCTGTTTACATGCACAGTCCTCTACTTCAACCTTGTCTATGTTCATCTCAATAAATAAAAAACTGCAATATTTCTGTCATATGACCACCACTAAAGGTACTCTAAAAGATGTAACTTTCACAAATGGAAAGAAGATACAAAAAATCCCGTTTTGTTAATTACCTGGGAGAGACCAACAATGTTATAACCCTTCCTAAGTTCTTTCATTTTCTTGACCTGTCAAACCACATTTAAAGTTAAAAACTTTGGTGTGATAATCAATTTACGGAACAACCAAGCCAAAACAGGGAGATTTATCACCTTGTCACAAACTTCATCAGCCTGCAAGAGGAAAAGACGTGTCAATGTACAATTTGAAACTTAAAACCAGGATGTAACAAGCGCACACAACTCTATTATGAGATGAATAATCAGATACATTTTAATGCCAAGATATACCTGTTTCTGTAGGGGCATAAACCAGGAGTCCCATGAGCCATCTCCTATTTCCCTACAGAGAAGGTAAAGGGAAAGGAAATCAAAATCAAAATCTTTTTGAAAATACGTACTTCAAAAGCACGGGTCCTCCAAATTGAGACTAGGAAAATTTTCCATCAACTTGAAACTAGGAAAAAAAATCAAATTTGGAGAATGAAAATTAATACACAACTAAAATTGAAACTAGGAAAAAATCTAATATGGAGAGTGAAAATTAATACACTACTATACGATGTCAAATTTTTAGGTGTTCATACTATTACACGAATGTAAGTGTAGCCAACTTCTCAACACACCACTGCTATAATTGCCTTATAGGCTTACATGCTGTAGACTACGAACACCATTAGCAATGCATAACCCAAACCAAAGCAGCTTATGTGTCCTGTAATACCCTGCTATAAGCAGTAAAGGTCCATCTGAAATTACCATAGAAATCTAGGGAAGGGCAGAACAAAAGTACCCAAAAATTAAATCAACCAAACAAACATTATTATCACCTAAAAGTGTGACTAGTTTCATACACGGAGGAATAGAATGCAACTAGTTTATCTATACATGTTAGTTAACGTAATAAGAATATCTCAATTAACTGCCACTCAAATTCGTAAATAAACAAGTAACACATTTAATCCCAAGTGCCCAACAGATCATACATGCAGTATCCCTTTGATTTCGACCCCTTGCTCAGTTGCTGAGTAAACTGTTTAATTCCCTTATTGGAGCATTGATCTCCTATACCTGCAATAAGACATTTTAGCTATAAGCATTGTATAAGAGCCCTGTGATGTAAGGAAGCAAAATATTTGTGTCAAAAACACCTCCTAAGTTCTCGCCAGAAAGGTATCTTTCAAAAGAAAAAAAAATGTTACTGTCAGAAAGGCCTTATATTATAATGCATCTGATGTTGCCTTAAAATATTTGAACACATGCTTCCGCAAGCTAGAGGCAAAAAACAAAAATTCACTTAGGAAGCATGCTTCAGTAGGCTAGAAGATGTAAACATAACGGGAATGGAGAAAAACTGGAAACATACGAGTAATGGAAACATGAGCTTACCCAATATTTTTTACAGGAAAAGCAATTATATGAAGAAGAAAATCTGGGTGATGCTTTCACACAAGTAGGAAAATTTTAAATTGACAAGCTACATTCATACGACTATTCGAGTAGGATAAATCTACCAACTTACAAATGATTTGGAAAACGAGAAATTTTTCACATCGGTAATTTGTTGCTATCAAGTGAGAATAATTCAAGAAACTACTTCCTTTCCTGGGGGGGGGGCGGGGGGGGGGGCGGGGGGGGGGGGGGGGGGGGGGGGGGGGGGGGGGGGGGGGGGGGGGGGGGGGGGGGGGGGGGGGGGGGGGGGGGGGGGGGGGGGGGGGGGGGGGGGGGGGGGGGGGGGGGGGGGGGGGGGGGGGGGGGGGGGGGGGGGGGGGGGGGGGGGG
>MKEJ01045090.1:0-15305 GCA_001753735.1 Embelia ribes | reverse complement strand
CTCTCTCTCTCTCTCTCTAAATCTGTATCTATAGGCGTATATATAGTGTTTTGATTTTAGCTGGGGAAAGGGAGATACCTAGGCATGTGTCAGAATCAGCTTTTGCAACAGGCCACTCGCTATAGCTTGGCGCGTGGTGTGCAGCCTAATCCGAGGGCGATGAAAGCTATGCTTTGAGGTTAGAAGTTGGCAATAGGTGAAGGGCGATAATTTGGCTACAACTCAGAATTACCATTGTTTTTTATTGGGTTTTTTAATTTAGATTTGGAGGATATTAAGTAATAAGCAAAATTAAGGAACTAATGGTAAACTTGGTAATAGGGATGGTCATTTGATTCGTTACTTTGTAAGATTAGCACGAAGCAATCCGAACTCGATGTATTCTATCTGGATCTAACACTTAAAAAAAACCTGATCTAGACAATAGGATCCAGTTGGGTATTGTATTATGATCAAATTAGGATTTCTGACTCGCATTTTTTATTCAATATTTTACATTCGACTAACTCTCTAAATTGTTTTGCAAGTTGAGTGATGTATCTGATCAAGCTATTAACATACAATTAGACCAAAACTAGATTGCCAAGAACATACCCTCAATATATATGTGATGGTGTACTATTTTTCCTCAATCACAACCCATTAGTGACCTGCACCAAATTTCAAAAAGTTATTCATAGAGTCATAATCGATAGGATTTTAATCGGTCACATTAGATGCCTACCCTATCTAGCAAGATGCAACGTTATAGTTGCAACCTTTGTTTTACTTACCATATGTATGGGCTAATATGTAAACCAGCATAATTCTTATGTCTCATTACTTATATTCATTACTATTATTGATGATCCATATCGCTATATTGGTTTAAATGTTTAATGCTTTATGTTTATGGTCATTTTGTATCTATGAAAAAAAATTCAAAAGTACAAAAAAATTGACCTTAGGATCTGAAAGTTAAAAACTAAAAGGAGTAACAAAATAAAGCTATCAAGATTTTGTTACAATTACTAAACAATAAAGAGACAATGATTTAATAGAAAATACTAACATAATATAATAACAATTAAGTTGTTAAAGAGTAATTGAATGTGTGATTGATTTTTCAGCTCTGGTAGTTGAATTTTAAAAGTATAAAAGTATATTTTTTTATTGGAGGTAAAAAAAATTATTTTTAAGTAATATTTATAAGTATTGTATGTATATTTGATAGAAATTTAAAAATATATACTTTTTTTTATTAGAAATTATGAAAAATAATTAGTAACAGGAATATGAAAAAAAATTTGAAAATGTAACAAAATTTTTACTTCTGCAAGAGTATATTTTTGATATTTTTAAGTAAAAAATATTTTATTTTTACTGATATAAATAAATAATATATTTTATTTTTTACTTAAAAATATAAAAATATTACTTTTTAAATTACACCCACAAGCGAATATACTTCTCAATAACTTATCAAGCAAAAAGAAATCAATAAGAATGCATGAATAAATAAAGACATTGAAAAATCCGAATCCAACATCGATCTCATCGACGGGGAGTTAAGTCAAAAGGGGAATGTCCATCGAGTGAAGTACGCTACTTTTGAAGGCGCGTGAGACTTACCTTGAACTTGGTTGGTGAGAAAATTGGAATACTAGTTGTGTAGCGGACCGTCAATTAATTTTGCTGTTTCGTCCTCTCAGTTTCTATTTATTCCTCTAATATCTAGTTATCTGCATAACATACAATATACCCCTGGTACACAATTAATCGATTTATTTGACTGCAGAAAATTTTGACTCATAAACAAGCCGAACTCGAGTACAAAGTGACTCTGCTTGTTAGGCTCGCGATCCGCTTAAAATGAGTGCAATATATAGTACTATACATATATATATATGTAGATTTCATGTAAGTAATATAATAAATAAATTTTACCTTAAATAAATATTAAAATGTCTCATTAAAAATTCATTTTGCCTCTATTAATTAATATCATTGATATGTCATCATAAATATTTTAATAATTTCGAATTTAAAATTCACTAAAATATTATTAAAATATCATTAACATTTAGCACTTTTCGGAATTAAACGTGTCATTGTGAAATTTTGCATAAAAATGAATGAAAATTAAAAAAAAAATAAGGAGCTTAAAATGATGTAAGATGGGTTACGAATCAAGTGACTCTCGAACTGTTTGAGCTTGGCTCAATAAAAACTAGGCTCAGATTTGGCTTGAATACTAATGAACTGAGCCAAGCTAAAATGAGCCCATGATTTTTCTAGATGAGCCGAGCTTCAGTGCCCCAAAGCTCGGCTCGGCTCGGCTCGTGGCCATCCACATAAGCAGTCTACCTTTATTTTTTCTAGCTATTTCTATATTAAAATTTTCACCTTTTTTTAACTAGTGTATTTACTAGTCTATTTCTTATATGTCTAAAGATACTATTACATCTTATACTCAATTAGCATCACTCCCAAATTTGTACGAATCTTTTCATTTTTAATTTTATATTTTCAAATCTAATCATGCATCCATCTCAACATACACATTTTCGCTACACTCATTTTGTTTGCTTGTCTGCATAGCTAAAAAGAGTTATTATTTGTGAATGAAAAAGTATTGAATAAGTACCTAAATTATCAACTCCTAAAATGAGTCCCAATTTCTAATTATTACTTTTGAGATTCAAAGATTCTGGTCTAGCAGACCAGCATATGGGGAAGTAGGAGAATAATAATATACTATACTAAATGTATTATTGAGACCTACTTTAATTAGGGGCAATCTTATACAGTGCTTGAATGTATCAATATCCAACTATTTATAAATTTCTTATGCGCTCATCAACTATGTATGACCATGTTTTGTGGAAAGATTTCACAACAAAGAGGGTCATCTGTGTAAAGAATTTGAATGTTTTAGATTGGATGGGGGGTAGAGTGATGCATCTCATAATTCTTGTGGTGATATTGTAATTTAACCAAATAGAAATCAGGATCTTAAATCTGAATGAGCTGTCAATGTGGGTTGGCTGTCGACACATTTCCAACGACTTTGGGGGTGTACTTGTTTTTGTCCAAATTAGCTCTGTTTGATTTGGTATATATTTAACATCTTGCAAGAATAATTTTAAGATACGGTTGTATATAATTTAAAATTTAAATTGAAAACAAGTTACTAAGTTACCATTATAAAAAACTTAATTGGCTTCAGTACTCATAATTAGAAAGGGCTACGATAGTATACATTATTTTGAAATTATTGCATGATCAAATATATAAATATTCAATTATTTTTTAATATCTAACTCTATTTTAAAGATGTGAGAATCTTTAAAAAAATTTCTATTTTACAATCCAAAAGTATCTCTATCATAATTACAAAATAACAATTATTTTAGTAAATAATTTGAACAAAAAAAAGGATAATAATGTAATTAACAAAACATATATATTACCATTTATTTAAATATCTTATTTTAACAGATTTTATTATGGATAATTATACCAAAGATAGTATAGCTTCACTTACAACAATAATACTTCTCGGAGTTTAGAAAATGAACAAACTAGGCAGTTGACACTAAAAGTTGAAGAGAAACAACACATCTAGTACATTTTATAGTTTTTGTTCTTTTTTAAAATCCTATAATATTCAAAATGGAATATAATATCAATATTAAATACCATAAAAAAATCAGCTCACACAAAAATAAATAACATATTGGTTACTTCATATATCATTTATAAATGACTTTAAATTCAAAATAAGAACTGTAATTTTTATTATCATAATAAAAAAAAGATAAAAATTAAAATTTTACTTTCAAAGTTATTTTACTTTAATTGAATCACTCTTCAAATTCTTATGCCCATGTTACTTTCACATTTTAAGTGTAACTAAGCAATCATTACTATAAACATTATTAAAAATTTAACTCAAAAGACATATAAAGAGTTGGTCAAAATGAATGTACAATATATTCTTTGATCCAATTTCAATATCAAAATTGTATTGCTAGAAGTAATTAGGCTCATCAGCATATTGATTTGAGTTTCATAATTGCAATAGAATAATCGGTTTGGGATTATTTTTTAGACTAAATTTAATATGTTTAGAATTTTTCTTGATCTAAAAAAAAGTGTACGCTTATTATTTGTTATGTTATTACCCATATGTAATCCGCGAGTTACACGAATTGTATGAAAATGTAAATTGTTACTTTATATTTTTCTTAACTGGTTTATGACATTGTAGATTTTTAATAAATTCAATAAAATATTTTCAATGCATTGGATAAATAAATTTATTTGTTCTTAGGAAAATGAAACTAAAATTTTAATTTTAATTTATTCTTAATCATTTTATACTTAATAATGTTAAGAAAAATTCTATTATGGTAATATATTGTTAATAAAATAACATAATTTAATGAGTTTTATTTTTTCAAGAAATTTAGATTGATAGAATTCTATTACAACTTTATTATTTAAAAAATTTAAATTCACAGGACACATGTAGATTAATTATGCACATATTCATTAAAAATAGAGAAAAAATAGCTGAAAAGACAACTTTTATATTTCCAACATAAACAAATTTTATTTTTTCAATCAATTATAATATTCATCATTTTGTTTTCATGTATAGAGTTAGTTTTGTTATATGTTTTATATGTTTATAATAGTTAGATTTAGAGAAATTCTATTATGGTACTCCCCCCGTCCATGATTTATGGTCCTCTTCGGGCAAGTACAAGTTTTATGCAAGTCTAAAAATGAATTTTATAAGAATGACTTGGTACTCAAATTGACAATTATACCCCTACATACTTTTATGATTTATTATACCTACCTTTTAAAATATCCCATCATTTTTCATGTTTTACCTTTATCCTGTCAAAGGCACCATAATTGCCAAAATATACGCACCAACTTAAGTTGAATATTTCATTCAAAAAATGGCTACTCCATTTTTCTTATCCAAAATTTTTCTATATTCTCAAAATTTTAACTACATTATCTAAATGTTTATCTTTATCAAAAACCAAATTCTCTATTTATATGGAATCAGAGCAAATCTCCATCTCTAATTCCATACGCAAAACAAGATAAGTCTGAAGAGAAGAGAAAATTTATTTATGAGTTTCTCCTAAAATAGAGTAATGGAGGAATTTTAAAGAAATGCATTTTTTGTTATACTTCCAATTGCTTTTCAGTGTATACAAGAACTGTTAGATGCATTTGGCAATGAGCACAACAACATGTTAGTAATGGCACGCCAATTGATGTTTCATCACAGATGCGAGGTCAAGTTGGGCGAAAGCATATATGAGCGACTTGAGTCGCTTATCCGAGATTCCATGGAGTTCTCGAAGTAACATAAGATCGCTTGCTGCGGCAATTGACTGTCCCACAAACGTTCAAATTTTTATTCTACTAAGTACACTATGGTACAGTGTAGTTTTTTCGGTAAATAAACTCGAGTATCGATCTCTCGAGGATTTCAATGGTATAACGAGAATACTAAGCACGAATGAATTAACCAATCTTTTTATATTTTTGTGATTTTTATCAATTTTTATACTAAATTATACCTACACCTAAATTCTCCTTGGTATTCATATTACGAGAGTGATTTGTGTTTTAAACTACAGTTCAATTATAAGAATTACAACAAAAATATGAAAACAATTGAAAAACAATAATAATGAGATCTTGCATTTATCGGGGAATTCAAAAAATTAATTTCCATCTCAAGTATTTTATATGCCAAATTTTAGTTGGTTTAATTCTTTAAAGTCACAAAGGTATATTTATTGGTTGATTCTCATTAAACGTGATAGAGAGACTTTGTCGGACCTCATAACTACACTTTAATGTTCTTAAGTTACCTCAAATGAACCTCAAATGAATAGACTTTTTAAATTAAAACAATTTTATCAATATTAACCGGGAAAAGTGATTAAAAAGTTATGGATGTATATGATTTGGTTTAGTTCAACTTAAAGTGTCGTTAGACAGTTGTCAATTTTCATAATTACAATAAGTGATTCTGATTTTACTTCCGACAAATTTTTAAACTATATTTACTTGTCTTAGTTGGACTCCATAGTTACACTTTAATGTTTTCTAAGTTATCTCAAATGACTAGACTTTTAAAATTAAAACCATTTTATCAATATTAACATGGTAAAGTGATTAAAAAGTTAATGATGTATATGATTTGGTTTAGTTCAACTTAAATTGCTATTGGAAATTTGTCAATTTTCATAACTATAATAAATGATTCCGATTTTACTTCCAATAAAATTTTAAACTATATTTGTTTATCTTAATTCAACTTAATGTGTCATTGAAAGGTTGTCAATCTTTTTAACTATAATTAAGTGATTTCAATGATAAGTTCAAAATTAGAACTTTATAATTTACTTTTTCTAGTTTTAAGCTTTAAAGGTCAATCTTGACATATAAAGTACTTGGGGCTTCAATTAACTTATTTTCATCCCCGAGGCAGGAGTAAATTTAGCCTAACATGATGAAATTATATATAAGAATAATTGTGATAAATCTTAAAGAAAAAAACATACTTGAATATTTGAATATAAACTACAATTATGAATAACAATAATAGTACTACTTCAACAATATGAATAACAATATGAACAATTAAACTTTGCATGTAAATGAATTTTATAACATCAAATAACAACTTAAACAATTTTGAAACTTGAAATAAGTATGAAATAACACTTACAACCACTTGCAACATGAAGAAGAATAACAATGAAAAGTTCCTCTTACAATTATATGATACAAACAATGAATGATCCTATTTTTTAAACTAAAACAATGTTTTTATAATGCAAATAAGTTGAGAATTGGTGTCAATAGGA
Source organism: Embelia ribes (assembly GCA_001753735.1). Classification (NCBI taxonomy): domain Eukaryota; kingdom Viridiplantae; phylum Streptophyta; class Magnoliopsida; order Ericales; family Primulaceae; genus Embelia; species Embelia ribes. The sequence continues at coordinate 8,415 of MKEJ01045090.1, read as the reverse complement.
TCACCAATTGGTAGATTAATAACAAGAAGTTAGCAAAATTTAAGAAGTGGGTGAAAGTGGTTGAGCATGATTGAATTCAATTATTGCACTTGTTCTTCAATTGTTTTCACGTCAACACCATTTGTTGAGTGTTTATGACTTAATCAACTCTTCAAGAAACAATTATTTACTTTCATTTGATGTCGATTTCCTGAAATAAATACCAAAGAATTGTAATTCGAAACAATGCATAAAACAAACATAAAATGTCACTTAAGTCATGCTTTTGTTCATTTTTATAACTCCAACTTTTACGCTTTTATATACAAATCACTCACCCTCTCATGAACCCATCCTCAGATCCCCTATAATATTCTAGAAAGACTTCATAAAAAATGAAAGCAGACTCATCCACATAGAATTCCTTATATTGAGTCGCATACATGGAAGCCATTGCACAGTCAACAATTGCAAAATTTGTCCCATATGTCTTGGGATAATTCCACACTCTATGCCTCAAATTCTATAAGCAAGCATTTATATGCTACACAGTTAAAAAATAATCTCAAAACAGGATTTCAAACAAATAGTCACGAACAGTTGGTCGCGAAATGTCATGAACTATTACAAACGGTCGTGAACAATAGTTGTCCGAACTGTAGCGAACGGTTACCAAATTTCGCAAACAGTCTCAGTAGAAAATTGTCACGAATTGTAGCTAAATTTAGAGAAATATCACAAACTATCATGGACTGTGATGAAAAAAATTAAGACAATATATGCATACAGACAATAGACTTACCTCATCCTTGAGCCATACTCCTAGGTCCATCAGTTGATTAAAATAGTCAGCTGAAGCATGACTAGTATTCACAATTTTCTTCTCCACCTTTCCTAAATTTTTCTCATACTCCACTATCCAATAAATCATTTTTTTAAACAAATCAATATCTAAGTTTTTGTAAGGATTGACCTTGGCTAGATCAGCCACTTTGAAGGTCTTTGTTGATGGATTTGTATACTCTAAATCATTCTTAGGTTTTTTCCTCAACCTTGGTCTCTGGAACCCTTTAGGATCAACCTTACTAGGAGTGAGTTTATGAACAGAGTCAGATCCCTTTGTTGGTGTATACATGACCAAAGGCATTCCAGCTGGAGCAATAACAAACATAGGAATCACGTCAACCATACTCATCTTTTCAACCATATCAACCTTTTCACCCACATCAAGCTGCTTATCAACCTTCTCAGCCACATTAACATGTTCAAGGTCTTTATCAAACAATTCAAGGTCTTCATCGTCATCAAACAATTTAAACAATTTCAATTTTTTCATGCCTCGAAATCCATGATATGGGGATCGCGAGATAAAAAGAAAAGTAAGAAAGAAAAAGAAAAGAAAATAAAAATATAAAAATGTTTCTACGCCATCATCATCATTACAACTTCTAATCACCATTGCAGGGCGATACTACACAACTATATACAACATTCATATTAGAGTCTCGCATCAGTAAATGCATGTATAGTCTACTTACAGATATATGTATAAGCTAATAAAAAAAAGAAATAGGAAGGCCTACGCCAACATTATATAAAAACATCTGATACAAGTGTAAACGACCAATTTATCTATACATCACCTTAAGCTATCTGCTTGATAAAAATGAATAATATAAAGAAGTTACATGTTTTTGCCAATATAAAAGTAATACATGAGCAACAACTATGTCTAATTTCTACGTCGTCACTTCCATGACTGCTATAACATCAAAATACATATATATATGAGCATCTAAGGATGCTCGGAGCCTACCTCCGCGCCTATAGAATTACGCATAATAAGAAACAAGGAAAATGAAACGGTTAGATGATAAATATCAAGATATAATAGAGTCTAAGTGCTATATGACATGGATGACTATGTTATTCATAAACAATTAAAATTAAGCATGATTCAACAATGGTAAAAAGTAAAGAATGCTGATGATCGCCAATATGAATAACAATGCAACTCGCCAAGACTATGCCATGATAATCAAAACTCATCAACACTATGACTATGAAAAAGATAATCAAGATACGCCTTTCCTCGCTAACGACTCAAGCTAAAAAATTGGAAAAAATACTATTGTTTTATAAAACGATGTTAGGATCCGTCTGCCAAACGTATCGCCAGTCCTGACCATAATTGACCCATCTATCAAATGTAATGTCGGTCAATGGTAAAATCCCTGATTAGGTTTTTCATCTTTCACGATAAGCCTATAGGCCTCGTTGCTTCCCGCTGTTTGTAAAATAATACTTTTTTCCCGAAAAGAAAGGAAATGAAAATACCACTCGATTCCTAACTCTACTCATGCTAATGCATATATCTCGCCTACACATGCGAATGCATAAATCTCGCCTACGCATGGATAAGATAATAAACAATGTCATATAATGATGAATTATTCTACGAACTATTTATCATGTTAAAATTATCATATAAATTACGCTATATGTAATTTCAAACATTAAGCAATCAAATTTACTATACAATTAATCATGTATGCCTATATACCATAAATTCTCAATCGTATATTGAGTTTATAGTCTACCGTACCTAGAAATGCATTAGAAGTTACCCCATGAAGCCTCGTCAAGAAACCCCCAATTAACCTCCGCTACGCTTCACGATTTGATTTAGTAAATGAAATCAAATCGTTAAACACCAAGATATAAAAGTATTCTACTCCTTACGGGGAACAAAAATATCAAATAAAATTTCACAAACAAGAAGTGTACAGAAATCGAGGTAAATTAAACAAAAGGGACGAAAGAAAAACTTACGTAGAAATGATCTCCCCACTTCTAGGATGAAGAATTTATACTTAGATTTCACTTCCGATTTTAGGAGCTAGATGAAATCAAGCCTCTAAGCTACCAAAATCACTTTTCCTCTCTCTTTCTCCTTCTCACTCTCTCTCTTCTCCTATAACTTTTGGAAATGAAGGTAAATGGAGTGAAAAGGTAAGTTATAAGGTCAAAAAGTAATAGGGTCCATAACCTTTTCTACGCTGAATGGGTGTACCGGTACATAGGTTTGGTGTACCGGTATACCATTGAGTACCGGTATAACACTCTGTGTACCAGCTTCTAGTGTGTTCTGAACCAATATAGGGGTTTGTGTACCAGTACATAGGTTTGGTGTACCGGTATACCACTCTGTGTACCAACTTCCAGTGAGTTTTGAACTAAATAAGGAGTTTGTGTATCGGTGCTGAATCTCGGTGTACTGGTACACACCTCCTGTGCACTGGCACTTAGGCCCATAGTATAATTTTCCTACTAATAAAAGTATTTATATTTTTTTCTACCGGGGCACTACCCTGCACCCCACAAGGGCGGTTTCCTCTTGATCCCCGGGACCTGACCGAGTAGTTCGAACCCTATAATAATAATAATAATACATAATACTATCACATCATATAATACATAATAATAATATTATTATATCATGCTATATAATATTATTAAAATGTGAATTTTTTTTTTCTAAATTTTCGGGATGTTACAAATTTCATCTTTAGCTTCTTTCAACCTTCCCTTTTTTCTCTTGCTTCTCACTGGGGTTTCTTTTCTCTTCTTTCTCACCTACATGAACTTGTTCTCTCCCTCTACCTCTGTCTTCATTGCTGGCAAATAATTTGTCCTTGCTTACCCTCTTCCGACTACAATATTTATTTAGCAAAGCAAATTAAAGCTCAACCAACCTTGTCAATATTTTATTTTGATTTTCATTAATCTTTGCCATTACTTATTCTTAGTATGTCTTCATTCTTGCTTTAATCATCTGTATATTCACTTTCATTTCATAAACATCCTTTGATAGTGCATTCAGTTTACTATCAAATAATAAGTCATGCGCAGGGGCCCCTTCCTCATCTTTGGCAGGTGTTGGGGCTGGGCTTGGGTTATGCTAGGGGAACCGTCACTACCAAGGAAATGGGAAGGGGTAAGGGAGTGGGATTGACAACAGTTTTCACAGGGTTTTTTTGGGTTCCCCTTCCTCATCACCTTCCTTTTTCCCTTTAAGAGCAATTCTTTCTAAACCATCCAAACTTATAGAACTACAAAATTCCTTCTCCTTCTCAAATGCCTTCATCTTAGAAAGCACACAAAGCTACAGAAAATAGTTAAAAAATGGGTCAGATAAGAAAATGTTGCGAAATATCACAAATGTCATGAGCTATCATGAACTGACACGAGGTCATGAACAATCATAAATGGTTACGAAACAAAATGTCTCGAACAATCACGAACTGTCTCAAAATAAAGGAAAAAATTTAATTGAAGATCATACTTACTTTTTTCTAGCTTAATGCATTGGCAATATCATCTGTTGGGTTCTTATTGCTGCCATCGTATATAGAAATTCTTGGCACAATTTCAGCAGCAGGGCCTTCTTACTTTACCTTGTTTACAAACCTAGGCACAAATGACACTATGATCTCATATATCCATATCTGGAAAGTAAGAGCAAACCCATAAATAGTAAAGCCTCAAGGCTATGTAACCTCCTCTGGGGTCATCTCTGCAATTTGTTTCATCCTATTGTCATGCTTCTCCTTCTTCATCAAGTAGTTATTGCGCAAGTGCTTCATGCCCTTATCAATACCATCTAAGGTAGCTTTAAATAACAACTTGCCCCAAGGGTAATCAAGGAACATCAGCTCATCTTCCACCATCTCAAACAACTCATAATCAACAATTTTTTTTTTTTTTTTACTTCATATCCAAATTGGTATTGGCAAAATAAGTATACCAATTCTAACTTTCAACAATCTTTTCTATCATTACATGATTGAAAGTAAGCTTCCAGCTCATGCATCAACACTTTTTTTAAAAGAAGGTATTAGTCACCAAACGTGTAACTTTCCCACCACCTTCCTTAACTTCATCCACCTACCTTTTAAGGATTTTGCCAAATTTTAGTCTAATAATTAGTACAAAATCCTTTATGCCAAACTTCAACTCTTTATTTACAAAATTTTTATCTCTTTTGTATTGCTACGCATTTTTCTATGCAACATATCATGAATTAAGGTACCGGAAAACTAAAAAATGAAGCAAAAATCAGGTGCTTGAGCTGGATATCTTTAAGCCTATCAAACAACTCTATCTCTTTAAATTTTGAAAGTAATTTTTCAATATTTTCTCTCCAGGTTATCCTACCAGGGTAGTGATCTTCAATAGGTACAATCAATTTTTTTGAAGCCATTTGTAAAAACACAACAAAATAACAATAAGGTCACAAATTATCACGAAATGTCACAAATGTTCATGAACTGTCATGGAATTTAGAGAGTTGTCGCAAATAGTCATGAAATATCACGAACTATCACGAAAGCTTGCGAATCCTCTCTAATCACAGTACTATCTAAACTGAGTAATGAAACAAACTCCAAAATCAAAATGGCCAAACAAAAATGGTCAAACATAATAATATCCAAACACGAAGAATTGAGGATGAATTGAGTTATGGGGTATGAGCAGATCGCGAACAAAATCACCAACCCTAAAAGGCAATTGGTCTGAGAGAAAGATAATAGGATATGAGACAGAGAGTAATTGGTCTACGAGATATAGAGAGTGTGTGTGGTATGCATGGGGTACCTAAAAGAAAGAGTGAGTGTGACCGAGAGAGTGAGTGAGTGAGTGGGGTAGGGAATGTGAGGTAACACAGTGGGTGCCGGTTAGACTTCTTTGGGGGCAATTTAATAAAAAAAAATAGAAAAATTCATGTTTTTGTAAAAACTATTAAAAGTATTATATTTTTGAAATAAGGATGAATATTAGTCCTATTTTCGCAATCTTCCCCAATATAATTACATATATGATACATGAAGTAGCATATCCTAACGGGAAGGTTATACTTTTTTCCCATGTTTCTCCTCAAACCATGTTCTCTCTCCCATTCATCTCCATCTCTCCCCTCTTCTCTACCCCAACATAAAATTTCAATTATATTTGTTTTTTCCCACAAACGTAACCTGAGTAGTAAAATTAGGTGCAGGCTCTATCAGTATCGTCATGGAATTGGCTTCGTCAACGGAAGAATTTGGAGATAGGGCTCAAGACAGCATCACCAATTTTGCTGTGTTGCACACGGTACAATTTTATTTTTTTTAATTTTAATAACGTGTAACCTAATTAGTTGACTTTGATTTTATTAAATTAAAAGAAGAACGTGATGTTTCCGGACTGAAATTCTGTTGAAGCATTCACAAGTTTAATTTCTAAGTTCGATTTTTTTTTAAAATTCATTTCTTTCGTTGTAAATTACTGTAATATTTCAGATATTGTACCTACCAGTATTCAACTGTCAATGCCGGAGTTTAAATGGAATATGTAAACAACTAAGAGCATTCCTATCCACTTTTCTTATTTAATTTCCCAATCTAAATTTCTAAAAGCCCATTTTTTCTGCTAGAAATCACTATTTTAAACTTTCTATAAAATTTGTTAAATTAGTTATGTTGTACACGGTACATTTTCTTATTTTAAAAAACTTAGTAACCTAATTAGTTGACTTTGATTTTATTAAAGAAGAAAATGATGCTTCCGGACTTAAATTCTGTTGGAGCATTCACACGTTTAATTTCTAGGTTCGTTTTTTTAAAATTTCATTTCATTCGTTATAAATTACTAATATTTTAGATAGTGTATGTAGCCAGTATTCAACTGTCAATTCCAGAGTTTAAATGGAATATGGTAACAATTAACAGCATTCCTACGTGTCTTTCTCATTTAATTGTGTAAGTTAGTTGTACTAAAATTTTATACAAATTAGTATATAATTAACCACATCATCACATTTTATAAAAAGAGAGAGATTGTACGGAAAAGTGACTAATTATTAATAATATAAAGCTAGTTTATATAAGTTTTCGGTACAACTAGTTTTTATGTATACGATTACTCCATTTAATTTCCCATTCTAAATTTCTAGAAGTCCATTTCTTCCATTAGAAATTACTATTTTAGTATTTCTATAAAATTTGTTAAAATTTATTGAATTAATTATATTTTACATAATTCTTAACTAGAATTTTATTGTTTTGGTGGAATTTTTTAAATATCTTAATAGATGCATTTCTCCCCATATATCCAGAAACTTGGAAATATACACTTCCATGGAGCATTTTTCATATTTGATTTCTCAAATAAGATTATAATAAATAAGAGATTCAAATAAGATAATAAATGAGAGAAATCTTCCAAATAGGGGTCACATCCTCTGCACTTTAATCGTGCTCCTTCTATATATCTTAATATTTTTGGGCAAAAATAATTTTAAAATTAACTTGCAAAAAGTGTAAATGACTGCTAATATCATTATATAATTAGAAAATATGAAATCTTACATTACGAATGCTATAATATTAAGTTTTAATTTTTATACGGAATAGAGCTAGTACGTTGAAAATATGGAGAATTATATAATTATAATGTTAAATAATTATATTTTCATCTTTTGAATATGTATTATGATATTAAGAGTCAATTATATTTGTCAAAAGTTAATTTTATTAAAATTTTGGCTAAAAAATATTAAGAAACATAAAACAAGATACAATTAAGAGGATAGTGGATCCGAACTCCCCCTCCAAATAGAAAGGCTGTTGTAAATTCTCTAAGAATTTTTTTTTTTTGGTACAATGGGGAACTGAAAAGGACAATTAGCGTGTGGAATTCAAACAAGTCTAGATAAATAAAACGAATACAAAGTTATATAAACTAAGAACTTTCACATAAGTTTTGCTCATATGATTTTTAAATGTAATTGTCTAAAAAGTCATTTCTTACACAAAAGTATTTTAGAAATCTTCAACACATGCATTTCTATACAACTTCTTTAATTTATAGTAAGAATTATGTTTCACCTGATAAAATGTAAAATTTCTTTATAAGATTTATAGTTTTGGTATAAAAATATTATTTTTTTAATAGAGAAATTGTGAGTAATAAATTTTTCTAGTCCAGAATGTACTATGTATAACATTCTCTAGGGATTTCTAAAAACATAGTAAAATAGAAATGGTAATGTACATGGATTGAAATTTTCCTATAGGATTTTATAGTTTTTGCAAAAAAAATTATTCTTAAATAGGAAAATTGTGAATAATAGATTTTCCTAGTTAAAAATGTATAAATAAAGAAATTGCGAATAGTAGATTTTCCTAGTTAAAAATGTACTATACCATTCTTTAGGATTTCTTAAAACATCGTAAAACAGAAATATTTATGTAAACTAACTTGTTGACCCTATTTTTATTAAAATATCTTTTGATGATAACTAATTTAGATAATTTATTTATTAATACTCTATTTAGTAATACTTGATTTTGTTACTAATGGTTGTTAATTATTTAAGGATTGAAATCAAGCTAA
>MKEJ01045084.1:0-13605 GCA_001753735.1 Embelia ribes | reverse complement strand
CTTAGTTAATATGTAATAGTATTAACTTGATGATGTATTGTTTTGAGATTTGATATTTATACTTGCGAGAACTTGTATATATAATTGTGAAGTATGAGTTAGTTGGTATACTAGTTATATAATTTATTTCAGTGGCTAATTATTTATATATGGGGCCATATATACATATATTGGGGTCTTATTTTTCTTCTTTTTATTGTTGTGTTGTATAGTAGGATGGCACATATTGGTAGGAGGTGATCATCTTGGCAGTAAATGTGGGGATAGAATCGGGGATCGTAATGCCGAGGAGGCATAACTGGTGTGCACTAGTGCTCATTTGCAATCGGGAATAGGAAACATTAATAAACTTCAATTGGAGTCTTCTAATATATTTCAAGACATGGAAGCGACTTTCAATCATGTGGTAAGGAGTTCGAGAGAAGAGAATGAGACATGGGTCTCAGCAGCTCAAAAGTATTTTCGGATGATGGATCCTCCTATCTTTAAGGGAGATCCCAAGTCAATTGTAGCTGAGCAATTGTTGATGTTTAAAATCACTCCAAATGATGGATGATGATCTTCAAATGGCTACGGTGCTATTTTATTTACGAGACAAAGTGGCAGAGTGGTGGAGTAGTCAGGATGAGGTTTATGGGCATAATAATCTTACTTGGAGTGCTTTTAAGGAGTTGTTTTTAGAGGAGTTCTTTCCTGATATGGTTTGGGAAAGAAAACGAGATAATTTCATGAATCTTATTCAAAGAGACATGATGGTACATGAGTACCAAATGAAATTTACAAGACTTTCTCTACATGCATCGGAGTTGCTAACTATGGAGAAACTTTGTTGTTGTAGGTTCGAGAATCGTTTATAGAGAAGCTTCATTATCATCGATTCGAGAATGGCTTGCATTTAACCATTCAAATTCCTGTTCTTTTGGGTCTGCATGAGACCTACAAATATTGTGTAAATGCAGCTATGAAAGTGGAAGCTAACTTGTTGAGTGAGCAACGCATTGATGCTTCTCATTCTTCTTGGCCTTCGGCAAAACTTCGGGTTTTTCTTCGGTTTGTTAATCAGGATCGGGTTCAGGGGTTCAAAGTGGAGATGGTAGAAGTAGTAGTAGTGGTATAAGTTCAAATGTTAATGGGTTTGGGGATAGGAAAAGGTCGTGGGAAGCCTTCTTCTTCTTCTTCTTCTTCTCGTGGGCTACCTCAACTCACTCGATCTACCTCTTCTAGTTTGATAGTTCAAGGGTCGAAGTATTATAATTGTGGTCTACAGGGCCATATATCTTGTGATTGTGCACGTCCTATAGCATGACACTTATGTGGTGCTGGGAACATGTTCAAGCTTCGTGCCTTCAGGCCTGTTGTCATGGTTGCAGGAATAAAGGACATATGTAGATTGGGTATCCCATGCTTTTTCTTTCTTAGGGTGAGGATAAGATCTCACAGGATTATTAAAGTGGTGGCTCATAATGTGGTTGAGCCTCTCATTATTAGAGGTATATTATCGTTTCTTTCTACTTGGGCAAATATTTTATTTGACACTAGTGCATTTAGATCATTTATTTTCATCTCGAATTGTGTCTATGTTTAAGTTACTTGTTCATTATTTAAATGTACTTATATATGTTGATATTTTCATCTCGAATTGTGTCTATGTTTAAGTTACTTGTTCATTATTTAAATATACTTATATATGTTGATACCCCAGCCAGGAGAATACACTTTTTACATTGATAGCATGTGTCGTGACTGTAAGCTTATTATCACTAATTATATATTTGTGTATAACTTTATTGTGTTTGGTATGTTGGGGTTCAATCTTATTATTGGCACTGATTGGTTGTCTCATTTCCATACTAGAATGTTATGATGAAAACTTATTCAGGTGTTAGTATTTGCTTTCATGGGGAGCATGATGATCTTCTTCCCTATTCAAGGAGTGCTTAGACTAGCCTATCATGTATGCTAGCTAGTCTTTCCCTTACTGAGGAGGTAATTTTGTAGGTTGAATTTCCTCCTCTCATTTGTGAGTTTCCCAATTTCTTTTCGGTTGTTCTTAGTAGACTTTCCCCCGAGCGGGAAGTAGAGTTTACTGTCGACCTTATGCCATGAATTCAATCTATTTCTATTGCACCTAATCGTTTGGCACCGGTGGAATTGAGGGAGCAATTGAAGGATTTAAAGAAGAAGGGATTTATCCGAATGAGTACTTTTACTTAGGGTGCTCCTACGTTGTTTGTGTCGAAGAAAGATAGTAACATGCCAATGTGCATTGATAATCACAAACTCGTTCAAGAAACTATCAAGGATAAATATCCATTATCGAGGATCAACGACCTTTTTTATCAACTATGGGGCTCGAAATTCTTTTCTAAAATTGATTTGAGATTGGGTTATCATCAATTGTGGGTTTGGGCAAAAGATATTTCTAAAACTCCTTTTCATACTCATTATGGTCATTACGAGTTTCTCGTTATGCCTTTTGATCTTACAAATGCCCCAACAACATTTATATATTTAATGAATTGTATATTCCAATAGTACCTTGATCGATTCATGGTGGTGTTCACTGATGATATTATTGTGTATTAGCCTTCGGAGGAAGCTCATCATAAACATCATCATCACTTCCAACTGCGTTTAATCTTTACCAAGGCCAAATTCTAACTACGAAACATCACCCACTACTTTTAAATGCTAATACTCGATACATATAATAGAGGGGAAATATTATAACCCGTATAATATTATGTAATAATACAAAAAAATACATGTAAATTTAGGGACATTACAACCGAAACAAAATGAAAATATATCTATGCCAATCTTGCCACAAATACACAAATATCAAAGCTTGATACGATATACAACATATCTAATAGATACATAAATCCACAATACCATTTAATTATAATAGTAGCTAAAAGAAAACATATGCACCTGTATACGTGATCAAGTTATGTGCTCATTCCCAATAATAAAGTTTTACATATTCTCAAGGCCCTAAATAAAATACACATTCCCCTTTTTATGACCTCAGCAAAAAATACAGCAAGAGATATTATAAATTTCGATGATTTATGTCTGACCCTCATAGTCCGAGTGGTCCTCTGCACCTATAAAACAATATGTCAAATATATATAGAAAAAGAAATACGAGTTAGACAATCAACTAAACGACAAAATTGAGATTAAGTGGTCTATGTCATATGTCATATATTCACATGTTATGCATTATACCCAAGATTATCAAATTCCAATTTCCAAATTCAGGAAAGAAAAAAGAAAGCAAATCCGAAAACCAAGAACCAATTCCGCATTTTGCATACCAATTCCGGATACTAAATTCTCAACTCAGAGCCCGAATATGAATTCCGACCAATGACTTAATAAATGTTGGGGCTAGTATCTTTTCCAAATGGGACCGAGTACCTTAAGATCAATTCAGCAGCTCTTAGGTCAATCTAACTTAAGTTTTGTATCGATCCAATAGCTATTAGATCGATCGGACTACCAAAATTCATCCTCAACCTGAGGACGCAATTTTGGTGAAAAACTTCTGAAACAATACGTATTCCATACTAGACATATGTAAAAGTATTCTGAAAATTACAGAATGGCGTTTAAAGGTGTAAAACCCCTCATACACTTCGTAAAACATCTTCCAACAAGTCCCAACACACACACTGCATTCTCGCATTCTTCGAAGCTAATTCCACATGAAATACTTCATACGACACAAAAACGACACTAAATCCACGATATAATAAATAATATATTATAACCCATATAATATTATTATTTATTAAAGCAAAAAATTGAAATTTTGGGGCATTACAATTGGTATCATAAACATTAGCATTTTTGGCTAAGACGGAGCAAATTAGTCGATTGGTGAACCCTATAAGTCGATTGATTCCAACAGGAAGACTTAACATTTGGCTTGCATGTGTGTAATTTATAGCTATAAAAACATTTGTACCCTAAAATATTTTAGTAAGTGCAGAAATACCTCAGAAATAGCATAATATGTGAGCCTATTAACTCAAATATTCATTTCGTGAATGAATTTGGCAAAACGATAACGATAGCCTAAACGTATGAAATGGCCTTGTATATGGATACTTTAGCCTTTCTATGACTCCCAAGACTTTAATTCTGGTAACATTCTCAAAATACCCCATGAAAACCTTATAATTTGTATAAACAAAACAAATTTGCCGAATGTTATAATCCATCAGTCAACTGATTCTTTGTGATAGAATTAGAAAATGACTTGTATGTATATAATTTTTTGTGTTGGGCCCTTTTCAACCTCTGAACAATGGAGAACTCGTGTTTTTACAATATAGTGGCTTTGCACGCACGAAAATTATCTTTTTAGCGACCTTCTGAAATCAATACATGTATTATTAAGTAATTCCCTAAGTAAACTTGATGCCCTTTGAGATTTCAAGCTTTTTAAAATTATTTTTTTCAAAATAAGAAACTGGAAAGCGTGACGATAGACGATGACACCTTATGCATATTAATTACAATAAACACCTCTCCAGAAAGTAAAGCGAATCATAATGCTATTGCATTTTAGAATTTATATCATTATTGAGAATTCTGGTAAGAGGCAAACCATTGTTTAGACTGTAAAAGTTATAAATTATCATCAGTAATTCATTAAAAACAAGAAAGACGGTGATGTTGTTGCATGCCCCTTTAAAACATATGTTACTATTAAGATTGTGGTATGGAATAGATATTTACATGGTCCTTAGAAAAAAATAAATTGTAGCATAGTGAATTATCATACCCGCGGAATCCAAGGACCCTAGGCACGTGATATTTTAGAAAATATTATATTATTTTACAAAAGGCCGAAACCCAAAATTACCCACAATGTAGAATTTTTGTATGTTTAATGCAAAATGAATGAAAGTGGACATATATATGTATATATATATATATATTACAAGAATAATTACGTATATTGTAAGGCCCTGTAAATTCTAGGGACTAAGTTGTAATATTGTTGAAATTGTTACTGAAAGTTAATTAGCAAAACACAATAACACGTAAGTTTCTTTCTTCATTCTACATGTTCACCGAGAGAGAGGAAGAGAGAGGAGAAAAGCCCTTCTGATCAAAATCCGTAAAACGTGAGAGGGGAAGCAACCCAATCAACGATTGGGAAGTGGATTCAACTCGTAACATCTTTCTCATTGTTAAGAGGTAAGAATCGTTCTCAAACTCTTCGTTTTCACTAAACTCGATTAAACCCTAATCAATCAAAGATGTAAATTGATGATTGATTAAGGTTTGATGAATCAATCTATAACGAATTCTTAATCCAATCTTGAAGGTTTCGTTGTATTCCCTGTTGTTTTCGGGTGGTAGTGATTGAGACTTTCTTTTAAACTTTTTGAGGAAGTTGGTCTCGATTCGATAAGGATTCAACTTTATGGAAAAGTTGTAATGTTTAGAAGTTGGTTTCCTTACTGTAGAATTACCAAAAAATTGAGTTTTATGTGATAAAGTAGATGTTTGGTTGAATTTTATGTGCTCTTTGGGCGAAGAATGGATTTTAGTTGGATTCGACTGGACGAAATCCAATTCGTCCGGACGAGACCCCACTTTTGGATGAGTTCTGCTGGTCAATGATGGTTGTTTTTATTTGGTTGTAGATGCATATTTACTTGCTCAATAATGATTAATGATTGATAAAACATGGAAGTTGGTTAGATTCTTATGAATGATGTAATTGAAGCAAGAGGTCGATGTATCTAAAAAAACATACATGAATTGTGTTTGGATGTGGGCCACGGGAGATATGGGTCGGATGTATAAACCTTGGGAGATGTTTATTCCAGGGTGCGTCTCGGGAGATGCTCATTCCAAGGATGCTTTACTGTGCTAATTCACTTAGGAGATATTTATTCCGAGCAAGATAGTACAATACTTTGAGCCGGTTCTGCCGGAACCATAAGCCTTTACGCATAGGGCCATGGAATATACTTATTCTGAGCCTCTGGAGATATTCCGAGTTGGATGTTGCATTTGGTTGAGTTTGACAAATGCATTACCTATGCATATGAGATACTTTGAATAAGATTGGATGGTTGGGATGTTACTACGTTACAGTAGCTATATTTTTGTGCCCATTTATTCTTATGAAGTTGAATACGTATTTGACTCGTACCTGTATGATTGTTTTTGCTACTTTCTTTTTATCTAAAACGTCAAGTAGGAACAAGTACGGGAGATAATGGAAATCAAGTCTAGGGAAGAGTCGAAGCTCACTCGGATGTTGATGGTCAATTACTTTACAATATTAGTATTTTTATCTATCTTTCTAGACAGTTGTAGGTAATTGGCCAGGATGATATTTTTAAATTGTTTTAGAATGAAGTTGTAAGGCTAAAAATATTATAATAAGGCCTAATAGATTCGTTCCATTCGTACTTGATTTTCAACAAAAGTAACTATGAGACCTGTTTTATTTGAAAATATTATTTATTTGGTGTGATTGGGTGTTTAGTGATGCACTCGGGGTGATGTTGAATTCCGGGGCATTACATATATAGATAAACATAATTCATATTTAATATAGTAAATTAAAAATGGTTGGCATGCTACTTGATTGGTACAATTATTTAACAATTTGTTTTATTTTAATACAGGAAATTTAGTTGAAAATTTGTTGTCTTAAAAAATTAAGCAAAAAAAGTATGTAAAGCTTTTATATGTCATACACATGCTCGTAAGTTGTCATTAGGTAGTAACTTCATATGAGATCCTGCTAATAATAGTCATTTTAAAATGTTTGATTTCCAATTCACCAACTAGTAGAAACGAATGTAAAGTAACCGAGTGTTTATGAACAAGCTTGGGGTCGTTCATTCATAAACGAGCCGAGCCTGAAACAAAATAGGGCTTGTTAAGTAACAAACCGAACACGAACAAACCTACGACGGCTCAACTCATTTGCAACCCTAAATACTAGCAAACAAATAAAGAAATCCTTAACAATATTCTCCCAACTTTAATTAAATAAAATAATACTAAAGTAAACCAAATATACCATTTTCTAATCTATATCACATATAATTTTGATATGTCACTGTACGAGTTATTTAACACTATGGGGGTAGGATGATAGACAACTCACAAATTTAACATTTAGAAACTGCTTAAATCCAATACTAATGAGATGCTAATCATCCGAACTTGCTAATCTAAAAAAAACTTATTCACTGATAGAGCATTAAAATTAAACTCGGATAAAAAAATAGAAAAAACATGAAAAGACTGAGGCCATGCGCTATGATAAAAAGTCTTATTAACCTAGGTTTGTTGCCATGCTGACTTATCAAAAAACAAAAGGTTTGTTGCCATGTTATGAAAATAGGATCCACCGTGAAGAGGAGACAAGAAAAAGACACAGAAGAATTCAGAAGTCAAACATCTCGATTTATAATTTATTCAAGCCCACATGAAGTATAATCTTTTCTACAGAGATCCATACATAAAACAGAACCTTCTCTGTGATGAGGTAATCCCATGGAAGAGCACCGGGGAAGTACAAGGTTTATTATAATGAGCCCAAAAGTTAAATTCAAGCTCACCCTTTCAAGCCAAGAACTACAATGTCGCTTCCTCTTAACTTTGAACTAACATCAATTCTCTAATTTAGAAATTTAATAACTGTAATAGGTTTCTTCCAACTTACTAACACTGATTTTGCAGTAGCAATTACCATCGACTAATTAACACTGATTCTGCAGTAGCAATTACAATAGTTACATTGCCAAGTTAGATCATTGTTTCTAGCATGAACAAGGAAGGTCTTACAATGTATACTTTAAAGATTTAATGCAAAGAAAAATAAAGGTGGCTGGTACGAAGACCTTCCTTTGGGACATGGCAACTGGGAGCAACAAACATCTTTTTACTGCTATCAGCTGGATAAGCAATTGACGTTTGTAATAGCTATAGGATGGAGATTCGAGAAATGATAAAAAAGGTTGAACTGAATTATATTAATTGATTAACAAAGATATTGACTCTGACATGTTAGGAGCTATGCATAGTTATTGTCTAGTGCAAATAAAAATTCTTAGCTACACCGAAGCTATGGGCAAACTAGAAACAAGAACAAGGTGTACTCTCCGTTCGCACTAAGACTTGAATGACATGAGTCTCCCAAGTTTTTCGAAAATCCTCTCAACAACGAACTTCAAATTGCTATTAACACTGACTGGTCAACTTTATTCACTTAAGTAGTAGTGTTTTGGAATATGCAGTGACTACCACATCATCAAGCTCTCAAAAGATCTTCTCACCATAGCTCGTGTATCGTTGATTGTCCTTGTTAAGAAACTCCCAAGAACATGAGCTATTTAGCTAGAGCAACAAGAGGCAGATTAAAAAACTACTAACTAGAGTGACAAGAGGCAGATTAAAAACTACTAACTAGAGCGACGAAAGGCAGATTCTACCTCCATGACAAGTCCATATGTAGTGCCAGTAGGCTGTTGTCCCTTTTCTTTTAACTGCTGCAACACCCAGAATGCACCCTCCCACTGCTTCCTTCGCACACAAGCATTTAGGACCTGTTGTAACAGATAAAAAGAAAACCATAGTTCATCACTAGAACAAATATGCTCACAATCACATTTATACACTAGGACAACTAGAAAATCAATCTACATCAAGTTGAAAGGGCTAACCCCTTATCAACATAACCCATCTCCACAAGAGGACTAACTCTATTTACCTCTTCTTTGAGGCCAATAATAATTCATTGCAACCATGATGATAGAAATTATGAGGCTTAATAAACTGCCAATCATACTTTTGATGAATATTCTGAAGGAAAAACAATTGAAAAATCACTATATTATTTGAATAAGAAAACACAGAAAAGGTACTACGTACAGCATTATATACGACAATATCTGGTTCCAGCCGTGGATCCCACTTCTCAAGAACTCCACTCCTGAACTTCTTTTTGGGAGGAGATTTCATGATATCTATCACCTCAAACAGTTCTCTCATATGTCCCGCTTGTCCTAGAGTAACAGCGATAGAGTGATAAGCAACAAGATCTGGATATGTGGAAAAGTGTTGCTGCAGAAGTTAAAAAAAATGCTATTCAGAAAAAAGGTTGATAACACATTTTTGTTTCTTTTCCTTTCATCTATCAATTCCATCTACACTGATATGGATAGTACAAACAACCAAGGACCACACGGTCAAAAATGTATTCACATACGTTACCTGCATAGTATGAAACAGATTAAGTGCTTCCACTGGTCTCCTTGCCTTGCCCAACACGCCAAGTGCCGTCGTGTAAATATATCTGGATAGGGGTGGGGGTGTATCAGAGAGAGAGAAAGAGAGATTAGTCCAAGACTCCTTATTGCATTCTAAGATGCATAATAAATTGTAACTACGAGTTTGAACTTGCTATACTAACGCAGGTAAACTATCCCCAGATGCATAATTTTAATACGTAAATCTACCAAACCAGTGGTCAAGCTTTGATGAGAAGATGTTTAGGAGATCATAAGTTCAGATGTAAATCCACCTAGTCTTTTTCATACTGACAGAGAACTTTCTAATCAACAACTCATAAACAAAGAAACACTTTTCTGCCGAACATGTAGGGATGGAAACAAGTCGAGTCAAGACAAATACTGCCTTAATCAAGCATGAACTATTCAGATGACTCGTACTCGAACTCGAACTCAACTCGAGTATAATTTTTGTGCTTGAAAACAACTCAGTAAAGGGAACTAAATACTCAAGTAGACTTGATAGATGCTCGATAAGATCATTTTTTTAATATATTTATATATTATATTGAAAAAAATTGATCACTTGGGATAGAGTATTTCTTTATATTATCAAAAGCAACTAGGGTTCAAATCTTCCTAGTGGTATGGGATGAGAATTTATTTTTTCAACTTATATATATATATTTTTTAACTTATTACATATATATATATGAATTATTTTAATATATATACATATGTGTTTGTGTGTGCGCGCACGTGCTTGTGTTTGTTGGAGCTACTTGCAAGCTAACGAATCAAGTAGCTCGCTACTCGATCTGGACTTGAAATTCAAATTGAGTACATCAACATATTCGAGCTCGATTCATTTAGTTCCCCAGCCTAGCAGTAATTACCGAGTCGAGGTTGGGATGCTTGAGAGTGGCCTCGCTAGCTGCCACCTTTACGAACATGAGACATAACAATGAACTAGCAAGTGACAATTTTGATTAATTTGCTTACCACTGACAAATATAAACATAGAAAGAAGAGCAACATATTTTCCAATAAAATGTGAAGAACTTAAATATGCACCAACCAACAAATGATGCATAAGAAAATAAAATATATAGATCACCAGACAATGACACAAGTCACATAACTACTTCTTCCCGATATACAGATTTCTGATATGTTTATGAATCACATTGCTGGCAGATTGTAATTGTTGTTATTGAAAGCAAAAGAAAAGAAAATATTACCTTAGCTTGTGAGACTTAAAGCGTTCACGTGACTGAAGCCAATAAATAAGTTGAAGCACCCGTTTCCAGTTTTCTAATTTGCCCAATATCTGAATAATCCTCAGAATAGAATGATCTGAGAATCTTATTCTTGCACTTCGCATCATTTTAGAGAACATCCATTCAGGCATATTGACATCCGCACCGTTTAAACTGTGAAACTAATTGACTAGGTGTCAGACTGAAGAATTTCAAATTAGTAAAAAATGTGGAACAATGTTAAGATGACAGCATTTTTACTAGAATCAAGACTGTGATTGCTACATTTCTATTACATCAGCCCTGGTTCGTAAACCAGACACACAGTGAACATGTTAAGCAATATTTAGGCAAATATTTAAAGGAACCTTAGGATTTATCGGGTTGCAGCTTTTAAGCAAATAAACCGACTTATTTCTGACTAAGAAAAAAAGCTAGATGCAAACTTCCAGCTTCTTTTAGGCCAACAGCAAATAAACTCATGTTAAAAATTGAGCAGCCAAATATTTCCAACTTTTAAGCAAAAATTTAAAAAGTTGGAGCTTATAAGCTGCAACCAAACAAGCTCTACTTTCAAGACCCAGAGAATTTTTGAAAACCAATCAATTGCTCTCACGACTGCAGCACTTGGCCAGTAACATTTCAATCTTGTTTTCTGGTATACCCTCACCTAAATTATCATTTACCAACTAACATAATCTTCTTCTCCAATCACATCCTAAACATTTTGCTGCTCAATTGAGCCAAGATAAAAAAGTGAAGGCACAAATTACAAAACTCACAAAGTTTTACTTCAAAATAAAACTACAAATTCAGGACAAGACAGAGTCACATGACTTGCGTACCATCTGGCTAGCTTCTGGATCCTCTCCTCCATCTCATTCCGAGAGATTCGTGGTTTGTCCACAACATCATCGATTCCCCCAACTGACTTAAAGGCAGCTCTTTCAAACCCAAATTCCTCATCACCATCGCTCTCCTCAGCAACAGCCCTATTACTCCTAACGAACACATTATCAGCCGAAAACTTTTCATTCCTTAAAACCATTCTGGTGCCCCTAATTCTATCTTTATTAACCCTAGAACCGCTATTTTTCTCTTCTGTGCTAGCCTTTTTCCCGTGATTATCTTCCCATCTCACATTTCGACCATAGGTATCGAATCTCCTATTCTTGACAACAGTTTCTGCACCCTGAATTTTATCTACATCAACATTAAAGTTATAATCTTTCCCCTTTATAAAAGTACCATTACCCTGATTTCTCTCCCATCTCACATTTCTATCATACATATCAATTCTCCTAGTAGATTTAACGCCCAACATGCTTTCATTTACCTTGGGTTCATCGTGAATTAAATCACAAATAGTCCCTCCATTAACCTTATCTTCTACTACTGCACTATCATCATATTTTTCCCATCTCACATTTTTACCATACACAATTTCCCTTTTATTAGCCTTATGGGATTCATCTCCGATTGAACCACAGATAGACCCTCCGGTTTTACCATTATCTCCTTCTGCTATATTACCTTTATGTTTATCCAATCTCAAATTTTTGCCATCATCCTCTTCTGCTAAATTGCCCTTATCTTTTACCAATCTCACATTCTTACCATACATCGTTTCCTTTCTATATACATTAGGAGGTTCATCTCGAAACCGATTACGGACAGACCAGCCATTATTACCCGTATCTTTTTCCCATCTCACAATTTCACCAGACCCATAATTTCCTTCATTTTCCTTAACGGGCTCATCTCGAATCGGATCTCGGATAGGCCCCCCGTCACTACCCTCATCTTTCTCTCCAGAATCTCCTAGTTTACCATTAGTCCTTGCTTTATTTCTCTTCTCTCTGACAGTTTTAACAGACTCCATAGCCTTAAGATAATCGTCGAAAGACGGCTTAAATTCTACCTCATAACCCACAACCGGAGAAGAAGAAGAGTGAGCCCTGATCGGAATCAAGTTCCGATTGAACCTCTTCTTCTTCTTCTTCTTTGAGACGAGGGCAATAACGGGTCGAGCCGATAGTGAATTGAGCAGGTAGAGTCCATTAGGTTTAGGTTTTTCAAAGAAGCTAGTACAGATATGAGTGTGAGTTAGGGAGATGAGAGCAGAAGCTGTAGACATTAGAATAGTATTAGATGCATATATATATATATATATATATATATATAATTGCTGAGATGGTGGTGGCGAGAGGGAGGTCGCCGGACTGGGACTGGGACCAGAACGAGTGATGAGAAGATTTAACAGAGGGACAGAGAAAGGTGAAAAGACGAAAGAAACAAAAGATAAATATGTGATGCGGGCATGTACGGATAGGGGTGAGCCAACATTGATTTTAATCCCATTTCAATCCAAAAATCCGAGTGAATTATCCGGAAAAAAGTATTGATTCTGAATTACATTTTAAGTTCTTAAAATTTTTGGATATGATAATTTTTTATTCGGAATTGGAAATCAAATATAAAATTTTTGAATTTTTCAAATTTTTCTAAAAATTCAAGTTATTTTAGTTTTTATATATTATTTATTTGATCTTGTGTGCCAAATTATAGGGTATCTCGAATTTTTCGAAATAATTTCGGATCGGAATCGGGAGTTTGCTATAAAATTCTCGGAAATCCCATATTTCCCAAAATATTACTTTTTTAATTTTATATATTATTTATTTAGCCTTATTTATTCCAAAATTTTGGAATTTTTCGGTTTCAGGATCGAGATTTGACATATTTCTGGTTTCAGTTTCGGTTCGGCTCCTTATTTAGTTTGGTTTGGGATGAGTCCCTTTTTTTTAGTTCAAAAAATTCGACAAATCAATTTCGGTTCGGGAAATTTATGAAACCGCACCGTCGCTCATGCCTATGCACGGACGGTAATTATTACCACATTTTGATTTTAGAACATTTATTTAATTTATATATGTAACACCCCCTGAATACACATAATACAATATTGTCCGCTTTGGGTAAAGTTATACGTGCAGCGTTGACACTTCCCAGGGAGGTCACCCATCCTAGGATTGCTCAAGCACGAGCATGCTTAACTTTGGAGT
>MKEJ01045075.1:0-15157 GCA_001753735.1 Embelia ribes | reverse complement strand
AATTAAATTTTTCTCACAACATAAAAGTTGTAAATAAATGAAATAGTTTTCTATAGGTATATATATGCTTCAATTGGATTTATGGTTTGAGAGATATTGTTAAATTACCAAATTGTTATCCTTCTGCTATTTTGTTGGGACCAGAACACTTCGGGCTCTATTTTGGCCCCTTTATAGTTCAAATTAATCTTTTCTCATAACACAAAAGCGTAAAATAAATGAAGTATCTTTATATATGTATATTATAGGTCTCAATCGGATTTACAGTTTGATAGATATTATCAAAATACCAAACTGCTGTCCTTCTGCTATTTTGTTATGTCAAGAGTAGTACGGGCTCTATTTTGACCCTTTTACACTTCAAATTAAAATTTTCTCATAATACAAAAGTCGTAAATTAATGAAATATATTTTTATAGGTATATTAATAGTCTTAATCGGATTTACGGTTTAAGAGATATTATTAAAATACGGAACCGTTGTCCATCTATTGTTCTACTACAACTTAAACATTTCAAACTCTATTTTAACTGCTCTATGCTTTGAATTAAATTTTTTTCAAAACATGAAAGTTATAGATAAATTAGATATCTTTTCACCACTATATCATAGGCTTCGATTGGATTTACGGTTTATAAGATATTATTAAAATATTGAACTATCAATCCTTAAATAGATTTGAAAACTTATTTCAAACGTTTATAAATTTGATTAGAAATTAGATATTAGACTAATATTAGAGTCTAAATAGATATAATAATTTGTGGAACTTTTGAAAATATAAATGTTATTGAAAAGTAATTTAATCACTTATAATTAGATTAGGTTACAAATTGATTTATACTCGTTTTTTACTTAGACTGATATAGTAGACTTATAAGGCCGTAGGTCCATAGTCTAGTTAGTAGTGACATTATTTTTGGGTGCCCGAGGATCAAGAATTTATATTGTTTAGATTTTGGGAGTCTGAGGACCAAGGTATAGATTTTTGGGAGCCTGAGGACCAAAAATACAGTCGTGCGGGCAACAGAAATACTCTGTCGTTGCTTTATGCGTAAAGTACAGGAGGACTGATGTATCTCGTCTGGGAAGATCTAATATCCCAATCAGTTGTTTGCATTTATTTTGATAGTTTATGTATTCATATATTACTTATACATATACAGGTTGGATGAGAAGAGATGAGATGAGATAGCAGGATATATTTTCCTGTTATAATAGATGAGATATCATGTATCACATATTTGTTATGATAGTGTTATATATATATATATTTGTCATTCTTTCAATAGACTATAAATTTTTCTGACTCGTGCCTGTTTGGTTAGTATTTTTAATATCTTTTATATGAAAACGCCAAGCAAAACCAAGGACTGGGAATCAGGAAGTTTGAGATAGGATAAGTCGAAACTCACTCAGTGATGTATTGTCGATTTCAGACCATTTCGTACTTTATTCAGACTTTTGTAGGTCATTAGCCATAATATTTTCACTTCCAATATTATTTATTGTCTGGCTACAAAACATATTAATAAATCCAAATTGAGACTTTATGTTGTATTTGGAGATTTATATCATATATTCAACAATTTATCATATATTCAGCAATTTATATGGTAATATTATTCTGAATATTTGGCAGTAACGTACTCTGAGTTGCTATAGAACCTTGGAGTATTACAATAAATCAAATCAAGTTCATTTTTGAGATCAAGCTCTGAAGCACTCACGATAAACAAAATCAAGTTCCTCCTTAAGATCAAGCTCTAAAACTCTCAAAGTAAATCAAATTAAACACTTTCTTGAGATCAAGTTACGAAGCCATCAAGATAAGTCAAATTAAATCTTCTTGAGATCATGTTAAAAACCTTCAAGCTAAGAAACCTATTGAGAATAGGTTGCAAGACCCTCAAAATACAATGTGAAGTCAAAATCAAGTCAAGACCATCTCGAGAACATGTCACCAGACCATTGAATCAAGTCAATCAAATCAAATCGAAGTCAAGAAGAAGAATAAAATGATTTTTATTTCTTGTAATTAAAGAGTACAGAGGATTGTATTCGCCTAAATTAGAAATAAAATTAATTTATTTCTCGAAATTTCCTGTCTCGTTATTTAGATTAGGACTTTTGTGCATTACAACGTTATATTGGTATCTTGCATATATTTTATGAAGACTTTTTGTTTTATTGAACCAATAGGGACCAAATCTGTTATATTACTATAATTTGGGGATCATTACTATTGCAATCATAACTACGCGTACCAAATAGTCAGTAGTGTAATAATAGTCAAATTTCCATGAAATGAAATTCTCTCTTCTTATATAGTAGAAAGTTAAACTCTACCAAAATAAATTGATTCTTACAATTTGATGAGTAAATAAAATTTTAAAAAATCTTATGAGAAACAGTATGAAGTTTGATAAAATAACTTTAATATTGCAAAAAGAAACTTGCAAATGTATTGGTGATATAACAAGTTAATTTGTGCTTTGAAGTTGGTGATAAACAAAATATAATTAGCAAAGTAAAGATTATTTTTGAAAGTAAATATTTTCATAATTTCTCCGGCTATGGTGAATTCAACTTTTCCCCATGAGATTTCAAATTGTTTTAGTTTATCCCTTCAAGTATTGGAAATTATACTTTACCCCCAAATCATAACCCAAGTTTGATTTTAATGTGCAGGGACAATATTACCCTCACTATGGCCTTATTTTATTAGTTTAGAACCCAATATGTGGTTAAATTAAATGAATTTCATCATTTTTAAGAAAAGTGTATTATATTTATATACAATATATTTTTTTAACAAATTATAACACAAAAAGATACTATTTAAGGGGTATTTTGGTAATATTTGAGCTATTTATGATAAATAATCTGAATTTCACTTTACCCTAAAAAAATATAGGGGTAAAATCAAATGAATATAAAACTTTATGGGGGAAAAGTGTAATTTCAGAAACCTGATGAGATTATCTGAGATTGTCAGAAACGAAAGGAGGCAAAGTGTAATTTACCAGATAAATTATTGTAGTTAATTAGAGCAATCTTTATATTTTCAACTATGACAATAATAGTATTATATTTAACAATAATAACATATTAGTCCCTATTATTGTAGGATATCCTCATTTTAGTTAAAACGCATAATTTAGTCTTTTGACGACAAAAGATGTTAACATTGTCTCCAAATTTGAGCATAATAAAGCTTTCATCGTCAAGAACAATCATTAAGAAAAGAAAAAAATAAGGGGATATGACGATTTAGATATGCTCTAATTGGGAATTAACCAAAACCAAATTGAACTCTTAACGATTTGGGAAAATTGGAGTTGGACTAGCCTCATCATATTATTGATCTCATCCAAATGCAATTCTGTCTATTTCTTTTTTTATTTATTGTTTTGATGGTTTGTAATGGGGGAGAGCAACGAGTCGGGTTACCCGATACCCGAATTAATTTCCCGAACCGAAATACCCGAATTAACTATTCGGTTCGGG
Organism: Embelia ribes; assembly: GCA_001753735.1. Taxonomy (NCBI): domain Eukaryota; kingdom Viridiplantae; phylum Streptophyta; class Magnoliopsida; order Ericales; family Primulaceae; genus Embelia; species Embelia ribes. Next base: position 11,647 of record MKEJ01045075.1, on the reverse strand, counting down.
TTCGGGTATTTTTTTAAAAAAAATGATTTACCCGAAATTCTCGATTAAACTAAGGGCATTTTGGTCTTTATATATATATATATATAATCTTAAATCTCTATCAGCGCCAACCCTTACACCGCTCCTCAGCCTCTCTCTCTATAGCCATCTCTCTATGTAAGACCCATTTCTCTCTCTCTGAGGCCTCTCATTCTCTGAGCGTGAGTCTTTCTCAATCCATCTCTCGCAGCTCTCACTCACAAACTCTCAATCTCTCAACCCTCACGATTGCAGCAGGTCGCACCGTTGCGACTTGCAAGCTCAGCCTCTCTCGCAGCCCCCCCTCTCTCTCTCTCTGATCTCTCTTAACCCTTTCTCTCTCAATTTTAGAAAATATTAGGATTATTTAGTTATAGATCTGTTATTGTGCGTATGCGATTTCAATTTTAGATTTGTTAATAATGGGGCTTTGCTTGAAAATTTTAGATCTGTAAATTTGCTGAAATTTTTTTGGACTGGTACTCTGTTTTCTGATACTTAGTCTGTTTTGCAATTGTAATTCGGGTATTTCAAGACGGGTTCGGGTTTTAAGGCTTATTCGGGTTTGGGTTTAATTTGGCTAGTATAGAAATTTGGGTCGGGGTCGGGTAGGGAAAAAAAAGGTCCGGGAAATTCGGGTAATGAATTTCGGGTCAGGTAATACCCAACTCGACCCATTGTTCTCCCCTAGTATTGGCCATATCGGCTCATATATATTCTGGTATAACTTATGCATGCGATTAACTTTCATTCTTTTCAATTAAAAAATAATGATGATAAAAGTAAAAATAACATGTAAACATAATTTATACATGGAAGAAGTTCAAGGCACATATTTCCCTACAAAAACTTTTACACAATTTATTTATAAACCATTATATCTAAATCATCCAAGGGCTGAAATTAACTAGAGAAATAGTTCACACGTGCACTATTTTTCTCTTTTCTTTTAAGCATCAAACTATTTCCCTTTTATCTTGTGATGGGTTCCTGCTACTGCCGTTGCCCAATAGCATCCTTCGGCGTATCCCCGCCATCGCTCTCGCGGCCAATCCCCTAGAGATTTCCTGTCGTCGGTCTCTGTCGCGACTCCTCCTCCGCCCTGACAAGCAAGATTGTAACACCCTAATTTTTTTATAAAACCAAATTATATATTCTTCTTGTTATTATATATGTGTTTGTATGTGTATGTAACCTGTCATGCCCCAAATTTCGGAAACTCGTGGTCGTGAGAAAATAAAATAAAAATAAATATATTTTAAAATAAACCTGTGTTATTACAATAGAGAAAAGATTTTGATCAATTTGGGAAAAGAAGACTGTATATAGATATTGAGTTCATTTTCCAAAAAAAATAAAAATAAAAAATAGATATTGAGTTCATGTTTTTTTATTGGGTGCATTACCATGGTACAGAGGAGACTACTTGATGTTTTAGCAGGATAATAGTTTCCGTATATTGCCACTGTATTTTCATACACAATCGGGGTCGGAATCATGACGTATCTATATACGTATATATGAAGCTCGCACCTTCAACTCGTGTGTCACGAATTCAGGCCTGCTTGTGTATAAGAATCTTCACACCAGCAGTATAAGGAAATTAATCTTTTTTACCCGTTGAATGTGTTGATTTCGTCATTGTAGTTTTGAAAGATTTGCTATGTTATAAGAACCATAGTTGTAGGAAATGATAAAACTAATAACTCCATTATTTTGGCCAAGTTTGTTATCTCTGTCCCACCTAAATGAATAAAATTTTGATTCCTTGAATAAAACAATGTTTGTTAAAGAAAAACACGCTTTTGTAAAAATCAATATGAAGAAGAAAGCATAGTTTCCACTTATACACGTTAATCTTTATTAATACTCCATTCTCCGATCATTAATTTCAATTTTAGATGCTCAGGGGTGTTTTCCTATCTCAGGCCAATCATTTGACACCTGAAAACACAAAAAACTCCTTAAACTTGACAGTTGCAGGCTCGGGCAAACAAATACAAACCAACATCGAGGTGTTTGATTCGGAGCCCCCTCCCTCTGGCAAGAACATACAAACCTGAGGAGTTGGTGTTAGATCGATCGGGCCCGCATAAATCGGTTTTCCCCACCCAAAATCCGATGATTCATAGATTGAAAATCTTGTCCATTGTGTTATTGTCAATTTTCCATCAAATTCAAGCCTCATCGGCCTCTTCACCTCAAGAAAATCTATAGTGGATTTAAGGTACTTCTCGGAAATTTCCATGCGAGCATTGTGAACTAGTTTTGCAGTTTCCGAAAGGGAGCCATTAACAAGCTCAGAAGCTTTGCTCATGGCACAAGCTATATTAACCGCATTTCCATAAAACCCGTCCTTCAACAATGATTCCGTTAGCTTTTGGCGGGTGTTAACGGAAAATGTTAACCGGAGCTTGCAATCTTCAGGTTTAACATCAAGAGCTTTTACCCAAGATCTCCAAACATGAGCTGCCATTGCATCAAATGTACTAACAGCATAGTCACTGCTACTTAGGGCAAGATTCTTCAAATGAACTTGGAATTCCCGACTAATCCGAAAGCACTTTTGAAGTGGTTTTTGTTTCCATAAGTTCATTATCAAGTTCGAGCCATCTTCAATTCTCATAAACTCTTCATGTGGGTATTCAATTATTGGAGGATCGCGTGGCCGAAAATTTTCTCTTTCCCAACATGGAATAGGGTTTGTGACTAGAAAACCGGATTTTGCAGTGGACGACCATGCCTGTAGAAATTGCATAGCACCAATTCCATCACAAAGGCAATGACAAGTTCTCAACCCAAGGCAAAACCCACCACAACTAAAAAATGTCACTTGAGCTATCAGCAAAGGCATATCTATAACTTTGTATGGCCCTTCGTTTGCAAACCTAAAAACCAAAGGGGCCCATCCAGGGTTCGGCACTGTGAGATCACCCAAGTCTATTAGACCCATGCTCGACTGCGCTTGAACCATGAGTGCACCCTGGTCTGGTCCAAAGAACACCTGTAATTTTCCATCATCTATCTCTCTTAGCCTACCCGAGAAAGGGTAATAAGAGACTAAAACACGGGCAAGAGCCTCGTGTAGTACTTTTACAATGGAACTTCTGTCCGCTTTAACATCATTTAATCGGTAAAAGAACACGGTCGGGGTAAAAACCCGTGTCCCGACCATATTGTCAAGGTTGGAGAGATAGAGGGTTTCACCGGGCCGAACTGGGATTGGGCCCGCAGGCTTGACGGGGAAAATGAGATCTATGGTGATAGGGATGTCAAGGGGAGGGAAATAAAGCTCTTGAACAAGAGGGGCCATGATGGGAACTGAGAGCAAAGCATGCTGATAGGTTGAATTTGTAGTGAAAAATAAGGTGAATTCCAGCCAAACTCAAGGCATGCAAAGAGACTGATACCCATGAAAATGGATGCTCAATTGAGGGTTCTTTGTATTACTTGTAAATAAATCTGTGAATTAAGCAAGGGCTTGTTGGATTTGTTATTATTCTATAGGGATTCATGCTTAAAACATGAAAGAGGGTTTGTTAGAGAATTGGTGTAAATTATTTAATGTATTCACTAGTCATTTATTGTCACTGAGGGTTTATATTGGCTTTTGTTTATTTTGTGTTGCTTTGGACAAGTGTCATTGTGTAACATTTTGTTTGCTTATTGATTTGTATGTCCTATTTGTTCTATTTCCCTTTTTTTTCTATTTCTAATGACTTTCCTTCACCGCAAATTAGAATTTTTATAAATTGTAGCTGTAAGAACGAGCATCTAAAATTTATATAGAATTTGCATACAAAATTAACATAACTGGTCGTTTTAGATATCAAATTGGCCCCATTAGCCCAAAATCATGAGTACGGCATTGAGTCCAACCACTTAATTAAAGCCATACTCAACAAAAACTTTAGTTGTGCACCGGCAGGGTTATTTGTGCATATAATTTGACTATGTTGTTTTGTGACTTTCTGTCCTCACTTTTAATTGTGAATTAGAACTGAAGTAGTTTCTATATCGAATTATGTAAAGTTCTGATATCATTATTCATAAACACAAACGGTGATCTAACAATCAAATTACAAAAGTTGACATCTAAAGTCGGTATTAGCACATTCGGGTTTATGATATTCCTGTAACACCACGCCAGCAGGATCACATTTAATATTTTTCTTGTTAAAATAACTTATTCATTTTTGGACCATTGACAGCAATGTCACACCCAAAATCTTGTTCACACCACGGATATTTAACGTGGATTTGAAAATTTCTCCTGAGAATCTATATCATCCACTTTAACTTGTGTGAAATTTTGAATGTATAACGAGATTTTCCCCGCACAGCTCCAAGTTTCAGATAAACTAAAATGATGCTTGTTTCAGAAAATAAATCTGAAAAGGAAAACAACACTGTTTACCAGAAAGACCAATATTTCCGAAGCCAATAAGAAGGAAAAGGCAAAATAGCAAACCATCAAATCCAAACCAAAAGCGAAGGTCCTACACAGTTTGAGCCAAATACAAGCAGCCGCATTCAACCAGTCGGTCAGCACCAGTCCTGGTAGATCAACGCAGCTCACTACCAGAAACTCAACATATATACATGCTTGTGTAGGTAGGCATTAAATTCTACCACTATTTAGGTAATCCAAGCACCAAATATATAAGCAAACATTGTAATTCGCAAAAGGAACATGAGCACAAATATACTGCAATATCCCAAAAAGATTCTACACCAGCAGAAATGTCAGCAAATACAAAGACTAGAGAAAAGAACATTCCAAGATGTTTTAAAAGACATACCCTAGTCTGTCCATGTCCACAAAGAACCTTTTGGAAGGTCATATATCTTCATAAACCCAAATGACATTTATTCATTTTCTTCCTCATAGGACCAGAACAAAAAGTGCCAATGTACACAGACGACTCCAAAAGGGGAGTACTAAAGGTTAGACGTCTGTCCAGACACCCACAAACAGAGCTTGCCACCTCAACATCTATGCCAATCAGGAAAAAATCTGGTAGTACGATAGTAATGAAATCACAGTACAACTTCCCATCATAATGCCGCAGGTCCCCAAAAGGAAGAAATTTTTCTACATTTTTTTAAAAACTAGGTGAGTGGCAATTATGCTAGGGATTAGCACCATAATTACTATACTACAGTACCACTAGAATATTTTCTGCTGAGGTGGCATCCACACGTCAAGGAGGGTTGGGATAGACACACACATAGCATCCCCATATGTCAAATATTCCCTTCATGCTTTACCGAACGGGCTGTTGGTTGTAATGGTTCTTCTCCTTCTTCTTTGCAGCAGCTAGCTTTGCGCTTCGGGCAGCAGCCTCAAGTGCAGCCGCTCTGGCAGCAGCATCCATCTCCTTGCTTGATTTCTTCTTCTTCATTGAAGCAACTTTTTTAATCTTCTCTTTCACATCTACGGTGGATCCTTCTTCAACCTTGCCAGTCCCAACAGTTCTGTCGGTTTTGGAGGCAGGTTCAGAGCCATTAGATTGATCCTCCTGGTCCTTGGCTTCCTTTGATGACTTGTCCTTCTTTTTCTTCTTCTTTGTGCTCTTGCTTTCTCCAGATGCAATGTCTTTCTTGTCCACCTCTGCATTATGGTCCTCCAGCTTCTTCTCTTGGGTGTCACCTGCCGTTACATATAGAGAACAAAACATTCCAAATTAAAAGGCAATAGAAGCAATTCTGGAACTGAGATTGGTTCCCTACTCGAATACTTCTGTTTTTTCCTCTTTTAATCCATCTATGGCTATAATTGGCACAATGATTTCTCTTGGAAATACCAAAAGAAAAATCTCATTCACAAATTCCATGGATACAAGAACAAAAAAAAATTTCTGTGCCATTTTTCCATGAGTAATCCTTGCACCAAACCCAGAATAAGGATAAGTAATTTTTATGAGCAATAGCTTGTCAATCTCACTGCTTCTTCATTTGGGTGCTTCAAGGGGGATTGCTAGCTAAATCTGCATCTTTTCCGTCGTACAGGCAACTTTAGGAAGTAGCTTTTAAGCAATTTGCACGTAAGCAGCAATACTATGGCTTAGTTTGGGAATACTAGTGCTTCTCAAAATCCGTTTTTCAAAGTTGCTTCTAAAAGTTGGTGTTATATTAATATTTGATAAATAAATTTTAAGAGTTACTTTAATAAATAATAAAATGTTTGGTAAAGTGGTGCTTTTCTTTTTTGTAAAAAGACTAGGTATGCTTGTAGTAAATATAATTAAGGTTATTTCGGTAATTAATGAGAGAAGCAAAAGTAGCTTTTTAAAGCATCCCTAAGGCTGCTTCCAAAAGCACCCTTATAAAAGCACAAGAAGATTATGGAAAACAGGTGCTCTAAAATTTACCTAACACCTTCAGCCACAATTTCAAAGAGAAAAAGCATAAGCAACCAACGAACAGTAATACCAAACTGGCCCTAAACCCATATGAAGTAAAGGAAGTAACTTGACCACAAAACCAATTATAAGCAAGGAAGATGCAGAAATACATCTGAAGGAAAAAACGAGTAAAAGTTTGTCGATTATATTGGCAGATGAAGACACATATTGGAGTTATAGACATGTACACTCAAGCAATATAGTCTGGAAACAAATACAATGGACATATTGCACCAAGAAAGCCTGAAAACAAATACAAATGGACATCTTGCATCAAGATATATAACAACACAATACTAGGAGTACACTAAACCTAATAGAATGCAGGTTCCTCATATTTGAAAGGTCAAAAAACAAGTACAAATAGAGGAGTCATGTAAGTAGAAACATCAATCATCAGCTATATTACCAGACCCAGAAAGGAAGAGTCCAGAAATAAAATGCATACCATGGGTATGCTTGTTGAACATACATACATACATTTAAGTGAAAATGTTGCAGTTTTATGCTTTAAGGTAAGGTTCTTAGATCAGTAAGACTGATTAATTTATTAATTTTTACTAATATTTAACTATCAACATCAGTTGGAAACAACCCCTCTTTCCAGTCTCCAGAAATAAGATTGCGTACATCAAACCCTCCCACACCCGGCAATGCGGGAGTTTTGTGCATTGGATTGTCCATATATACATATATATATATACACACATATATATATACATATATATATATACACATATATATATCAACGCCAAATAAGCATTTGCTTCAAATCAAACGTACCCACAATAGTGTTCCTTGTTCTGTGGTGCTTTTTCGAAGCCTTATTCAAGATTGCTGCTGGTGATTTCATCCCATTGATAGCCAAAATAAGGATTTATCTAGCAAAGTTTTTCCTAGAACAAGATAAGTTGATGAGACAGGGATAGTCTAATATTTATTATCTCTTCCTTCTTGTTTAGCTTGCTTCAGTTTCTGTAATAACATTGTTTTCTTACTCATTACTAATTTCTCATAATGCTTCACCATCAACCTCAAACAAGTATATACTTATATCACTTTAATCTAAATGTACCCACAATAGTATTTTTTCCAAATATTTAACCAGTACATTTATATGAACTATAGTTGAAAAAAGATAAAACAGGTTACCATGGGAATCATTTTGGCCACCAGGCTCGGCTTGGGGATATCCCAGTTCAGCAAGCACAGCATCGAGCTCAGCAAGTTCCTTCTTCTTCAGTTCCTTCTTTGAGAGCTGTCTCTCTGGATCTTTACGCACCATAGAAACTTCAGCAAGCTTCTTAACAACTGGCTCCTTCTCAGCAGGAACTTTAGATTCATGCTCGTGATCTTCCTCGTTATCATCATCAACTTCATCGAGACCTTCTTCATCACTTTCACTTTCCTACACCCACAAGTAACAAAAGATCAAAGTACGGATCAGTATTATTAATAAAGTTTCAGAATTTTGTTCAAAATCTTTATTGAACTAAACCATGAAGGTTATGAAAGTAGAAAGGTAATCGGCAAACTAGTCAAAGTCACTATAATATATGCAATCACATGAAGAAGACTTGATTCGAATTGGGTTTTTAGAACATAATTTCACACTAGCAGCAAAATTCATATATACACCACCATCTGCACATGCCTAACCCAAAACCCTAGCTTCATACCTAGACAATGGAAACTTCAAACAAAGAGGAACTGAGATGAAATGGTTGCACGTATATGTTCAATAGTAAGTAAGAATGTGTATTCCACAAATTATCCAACCCCATTCCACAGACACAGCAGGAGACCATGTAGAGCACATTCTCCTAAACAAACAGCAGCCTTTTGGTAGCTTCTCACACAACGACTCACCAATCAGCATGCCAACTCAAACAGATATGCATGTGTAAATTACTTCTATGGTAGGGTCTCAAAGATTTATTGTAATCACATAGTTAATTTTTTTTAAAGCAACACCTTATAATCAAATATTATAACTCCGTATTGTTATTCCATTCAGATATACCAAAGCATATAGAGCCTTGCATATAATTTTAAAAGGGAATGTTATAATTAAAAGAAAATAGAATGCAACCAGTTAAAATAGCAACAGAAGCTACAGAAGAAAGAGAGCATGCGCAACCTCCCAATTTACCTCTAGAATTACAAACCAGCTACTATGTGTAATGCCTAAAGAATGGTTTTGTATAGCTAATGGATACAGGGAAAGCAATTTTTTATTTAGAGAAAAAAGAAGAAGAAAAAAAACCTGTTTCAGATTTGTTGAGAGAAATTTAATCACACAACTCTTGATTGCTAGTAGTCTTACCGAACAACTAGCTCCCAAACCCCAAGAGAAGGAAAGCAAGAGCAACTTCATTCAGAAAGATAATGGGAACCAAAAGAAAAAAAGGGTATCAAATAATTTGGTAGATAACAACACAAATTTCTACAATTAAAACACGTGGATTCATTGTGGCCATCATTGCATGCATCAATAAAGTGTAGGATAAAAATCAAACTACTCTGCAATTACTGTAGTGATCAAATCAAACATAAACTACAAACCACAAACCCTGCCAAGAAAAGTCAGCTTGCAGAAGAAAAGGTATTCAAGTTCATGCATATATTATGAGTGCCGGATATCTTGAAGGAAAAAAATCCAGGCATCCTATGGTTGCATAGATGAAGTGTGGGATTATTAAACTAATAGGTAGAGCAATGATAAATTCAAGAACCAAAAACCTTGCAATTAAAGAAAAACCAGGTGTTCCATCCATACTAGAAATAAACCAGACTTTTCTCCCATTGTCCATTTCCCAGTTCAAAAATAGAATCATAAAAGAGCCTGTCCTATCAAAAAACAGAAATTAAAAAAGAAAAGGGGGGTATTCAGATCCATGCATACAACTTACAGCTAACAACATGTGCAAGATGAGCATTTGCATTCAGTATATCTGCTAATGATACCCATTCTATATTTTGTATTTGGTATCATTGTTACTACACTGATATCTTACAACTTTCTTTATAGGCGCATACTCCTATATTAATTATTCCGTGCATGTGAGCATTATCGACCCCAATTTGCAATGTCGAATTCATAGAATCTAAACCTGCTCTCAACAGCTTGATATCTTTAACTACCGTCTGCCCCACATTGCTAACTCAGGTCATGAAAGGAATTCCATACTCGAAATAAATTACATTTTCCATAATCAGCAAATGATGTACCAAAATCAACACTACTAAATACCATTAATCTATTCATTTCAGTAATATGGATGCTAAAGACAGACAGGCCAACCTATGGCATTGCATATATGTCTAGCAATAACAGCAGAATAACAAGTAAGTAAAACATGTGGGAATTGAGTACAACAAGAAGGATCACCGAGCTGCAATTAGACAAACTCAATGGAAGAGTTTAGTAGACACTAGTACCCAATACACTAACCAACGGTACCAACCAGCTTATATGCTGCTTTCCCGACATAAACCTTCAAACACAGAAAGTTTCATGGGAAACTCACTAGGAAATCTAGACGCATAAAGATAAGTCTTACAAGCTGCAGTATCCTCTTAAAATGAAAAAAAGATCAGATACCACAAACTATCCAAACATACAAATTCATCATTCAAGCAATCGGCAAATTAGAAAATCTACAACCACATAAATGATCTGTATATGAAATATATCCCCAATGGTAAAATAGTACACAAAATAGAAATTCTCCCACCCTCCTCATTTTAAAAGATTCTCATCCTAAATCTTCAAAGTCTATTAACAATTTTTCCCAAGGTTGGAAGCAACAATAAAGGGCCACCAAGGCAGAAAACCGTCACATAAATGAATATTTAGCAACACCAAAACATATAAAAGAATCTAGTGACATTAAAAGAAAGAAACCAGCATACAAAACCTGATATTTTCAGTGGCTAATACTGCATGCTGAAGGGTTTGAGTCGAACCAAATCATTAAAAGGTAACTAGAGTCACCAGGCTTTCCGTTCATCCATTAAACGACACAATCATTTATAGCGGCACTTTAAAACAGCTGGCAATCCTCATAAACATTCAATAAATGTCAACATATGCCAAAACACACAAGTGCACTGAAATTTAATAGCATTACACCATATACTTGTTACAAAACCATTAAGTTAAGACATTCTTTTCACCTCTATGGGAGTCGGGTTCTCCTTGACCACAATCTCCGAATCCTCACCAGCCCAACCAGCCTGAGGTGGCGCTGTGGTGGCATAGTAATCGTCATCATCCTCGTCGTCCACATCAGCCCATGATTTCACCGTGAGCGGAGCCGGGGCCCAGTAAACCTCGGGCTTAGCAGGCTCCCTCTTCTCTTGCTTCTTCTTTGACCCGCTTTTCGACGACTCGGACCCCTTCTTCTTCCTCCTCAAGCTCCCGAGGGCCGCAAATACATTGTTGCTATTCAACACCACAGATTCATCCTTCCTACTTCCACCCCCCACCATTCTCAACAGAGTCTAAATTTGATATAAATATATATTTATATATCTCTCTCTCTGTATCTAGTTGTACAAAGCTGAAAGCAGAAACTAGAAATTATTAACGAAATCGTCGAATAGGATTTCAAGATTTGCAAAGATCAGGAACAAACAAAGATCTTTGCTTTAGCTAATCAACCACACAGATACATATAATATATATATATATATATATATATATATCGATATATATTCAAAAGAACGCCCAAACCCACAAAGAAGATCAATTATGAATCCGAACTAAATGTTTTATGGCTAATCCATATGGAAATTGCAAAGATCGACGATAGAATTAAGGAAATTGAAGGGATTTTATTAGTTTTCTCACAGGAAATTGAATTTCGGGTAATAAATTGAGAGTACGGGTAAACTGTGGGTTTAATAATCTGGAGAACTGGATTGCAAGGGAGAGAGAGAGAGAGAGAGAGACGGTCAATACAGAGATACAAAGTAGAGATATGGGAATTTTAGGGTTTGGATGAGAGAGAAGATTGTGCTCATGTATTCGCGTTTCTTTCTATATATATTTTTTTTAGTCCGTCACACCGCACAATTTCTATTTTAAAAAAATAATAAAAAATTTATTTTACAAAAATATTTTTATTTATTTTAAATGTTAGCATTAATTAGGAGTATTATAAAAAATAGAGTAAAAATATTTTAAATTACAACAATATTAATTGTTTTTTCTTAAT
>MKEJ01045074.1:0-12498 GCA_001753735.1 Embelia ribes | reverse complement strand
AAATTTGAGCACGCAAGTTTTTTTAAAAAAAAAAAAAATACAAAACTTGAGCGCATTGGGTTGTTATTGTTAGAAATAAAAAAATTAAGGACCAAATCTTCTGCATTTAGTAAAAACTAGGGGACCAATTTTGTTACTGGTTTCAAATTTAAGGACAACCAGTGTTTCTATTGAAACTATAAGGGCTAAATAGAAAACCTTAAAGCAATATAGATCATTAGTGCAATTCACCCTCAATGTTTATATGTATTATTTTAATGTATATGTGCTCATTAATCTGTTGTACTATCTTATCAAGGGTAAATTACACTTTGCCCCATGAGGTTTCTGAATATTTTAGAATATCCCTGAAGATATCTGAAATTATACTTTGCCACATGTCATAACACAAGTTTGAATTTTTTTGTGGAAAGACCATTTTATCCCTAATTTTATTGCATTATTTAATTACTTTTAAAGCTTATAGTTGTGAAAATTAGAGAAATATCATACTGTATAATTTATTTATATATATAATTAAACAATTTATTTTTAAGAAATTAAAAAAATAGAGATTGGATCCCAAAATTTTGGGGGCAAACTTCAATCAATATATAAACCTCATGGGCAATAGAGTAATTACAGAAACGTCAAGGGGTAAAAGTGTAATTTACCCTTTTTATTTTTATTTTAAGGAAAAAATAACCAAGAATGTAAAATAAAATTTGAGAGAACAAGCACACATTGCGAAGTAGTTTATTACTCAAAATTAACTATATGCATGTTGCACATAAATCCGCAACTCACTTTTTGATTTTACTTTGTAAATGTAACTGTATCCTACCAAAACTTATAGTGACTGTTTGTTTTGAGGATTTTTTAAAAAGTTCAAAACAAAAAATAGTGCTTTACTTTTAGAATTAAAGAATACAGAAATGTTTACACAATATGCAGTTTCTAGTCCAATGACATCTCTATCTAACACAACCCCTAACAAAGCTGAAGATTTGTTTGGGGCTACAACACTCTTATAATTTTGAAAAATCCATTAAATGTCTTACGTTTTAGTGTATAATGATTTACTACATGGCTTCAATACCTGATAATAATCTTTGAGCCCTATAATAATTTTTACGATATTCAGCAATTTCCATTTTCAATTCCTGATTCTGCCCCTGCTTCTTTTCATCGTTATGTATAACTCTCTGGCTGGAGCCCTAATTTGTGAGCATAAAGCTACTATTAATGTTGACTCTTCCCCAGTAGTGTTGCCTAATTGTTTAGTATCTCTTTTGCGTATATATCAGATTCCCATTTGGAGAGGAAAAGGACCTCAATGAAGCACTTCCCCAAGGATTTCTAGACAGAGTTGGGGATAGGGGTAAAATTGTTCAGGGTTGGGCCCCACAATTGAAAATCCTTGGCCATTCAAGCATAGGTGGATTTGTGAGCCATTGTGGGTGGAATGGTATGTTAGAAAGCATGGAATTTGGTGTGCCAATCATAGCCTTGCCTCTACACCTTGACCAACCATTCCATGCTAAGCTTGTGGAAGATCTTGGTGTGGCTATAGAGGTTTGGAGAGGTGAGGATTTGGGGATTAAAGGTGAAGAGTTGGCTAAAACAATAAGGGAAGTGGTGGTGGATAAAGATTATGAGTTTTTGAGAGTTAAAACAAGGGAATTTGGTGAAATAATGAAGGTAAGAGAAAAGGAGGATGTTGATGTGGTTGTGGAGGAGTTGAAGAAATTATGCAAGAAGGCAAGCTTGGGGCTTATTAAATGACTAAGATTAGCAAAATAAAATAAGTAAGTGATGTGAGGTGCCGTTTCCAGTTTGTGTTATTTTCTTACTTTCGCGCTGATGAGGTTGGCTATTTTAATATTTTGTTATCAGGGTTTTTATTTTAGTTTTCAATAAGGGCTGTTTTCTTATGATTTGAGTGTTGTTAACATTGGGCATAAGCTTAATCCCAGGGTAGTTTGGTCGCAGCTTTAAAACAGAAAATTAAAATTATATTTTTAACAAAACCGGATACATCTAGCTTAAAGATTATAGTTTTTTAGGCTAAAACAACAACAAAACCCCGCTTAATGGTTGAGTATCCAAACACATTCTAGCTCTAGGCAAAATAAAAATAAATATATTTTAAAATAAACCTGTGTTATTACAATAGAGAAAAGATTTTGATCAATTTGGGAAAAGAAGACTGTATATAGATATTGAGTTCATTTTCCAAAAAAAATAAAAATAAAAAATAGATATTGAGTTCATGTTTTTTTATTGGGTGCATTACCATGGTACAGAGGAGACTACTTGATGTTTTAGCAGGATAATAGTTTCCGTATATTGCCACTGTATTTTCATACACAATCGGGGTCGGAATCATGACGTATCTATATACGTATATATGAAGCTCGCACCTTCAACTCGTGTGTCACGAATTCAGGCCTGCTTGTGTATAAGAATCTTCACACCAGCAGTATAAGGAAATTAATCTTTTTTACCCGTTGAATGTGTTGATTTCGTCATTGTAGTTTTGAAAGATTTGCTATGTTATAAGAACCATAGTTGTAGGAAATGATAAAACTAATAACTCCATTATTTTGGCCAAGTTTGTTATCTCTGTCCCACCTAAATGAATAAAATTTTGATTCCTTGAATAAAACAATGTTTGTTAAAGAAAAACACGCTTTTGTAAAAATCAATATGAAGAAGAAAGCATAGTTTCCACTTATACACGTTAATCTTTATTAATACTCCATTCTCCGATCATTAATTTCAATTTTAGATGCTCAGGGGTGTTTTCCTATCTCAGGCCAATCATTTGACACCTGAAAACACAAAAAACTCCTTAAACTTGACAGTTGCAGGCTCGGGCAAACAAATACAAACCAACATCGAGGTGTTTGATTCGGAGCCCCCTCCCTCTGGCAAGAACATACAAACCTGAGGAGTTGGTGTTAGATCGATCGGGCCCGCATAAATCGGTTTTCCCCACCCAAAATCCGATGATTCATAGATTGAAAATCTTGTCCATTGTGTTATTGTCAATTTTCCATCAAATTCAAGCCTCATCGGCCTCTTCACCTCAAGAAAATCTATAGTGGATTTAAGGTACTTCTCGGAAATTTCCATGCGAGCATTGTGAACTAGTTTTGCAGTTTCCGAAAGGGAGCCATTAACAAGCTCAGAAGCTTTGCTCATGGCACAAGCTATATTAACCGCATTTCCATAAAACCCGTCCTTCAACAATGATTCCGTTAGCTTTTGGCGGGTGTTAACGGAAAATGTTAACCGGAGCTTGCAATCTTCAGGTTTAACATCAAGAGCTTTTACCCAAGATCTCCAAACATGAGCTGCCATTGCATCAAATGTACTAACAGCATAGTCACTGCTACTTAGGGCAAGATTCTTCAAATGAACTTGGAATTCCCGACTAATCCGAAAGCACTTTTGAAGTGGTTTTTGTTTCCATAAGTTCATTATCAAGTTCGAGCCATCTTCAATTCTCATAAACTCTTCATGTGGGTATTCAATTATTGGAGGATCGCGTGGCCGAAAATTTTCTCTTTCCCAACATGGAATAGGGTTTGTGACTAGAAAACCGGATTTTGCAGTGGACGACCATGCCTGTAGAAATTGCATAGCACCAATTCCATCACAAAGGCAATGACAAGTTCTCAACCCAAGGCAAAACCCACCACAACTAAAAAATGTCACTTGAGCTATCAGCAAAGGCATATCTATAACTTTGTATGGCCCTTCGTTTGCAAACCTAAAAACCAAAGGGGCCCATCCAGGGTTCGGCACTGTGAGATCACCCAAGTCTATTAGACCCATGCTCGACTGCGCTTGAACCATGAGTGCACCCTGGTCTGGTCCAAAGAACACCTGTAATTTTCCATCATCTATCTCTCTTAGCCTACCCGAGAAAGGGTAATAAGAGACTAAAACACGGGCAAGAGCCTCGTGTAGTACTTTTACAATGGAACTTCTGTCCGCTTTAACATCATTTAATCGGTAAAAGAACACGGTCGGGGTAAAAACCCGTGTCCCGACCATATTGTCAAGGTTGGAGAGATAGAGGGTTTCACCGGGCCGAACTGGGATTGGGCCCGCAGGCTTGACGGGGAAAATGAGATCTATGGTGATAGGGATGTCAAGGGGAGGGAAATAAAGCTCTTGAACAAGAGGGGCCATGATGGGAACTGAGAGCAAAGCATGCTGATAGGTTGAATTTGTAGTGAAAAATAAGGTGAATTCCAGCCAAACTCAAGGCATGCAAAGAGACTGATACCCATGAAAATGGATGCTCAATTGAGGGTTCTTTGTATTACTTGTAAATAAATCTGTGAATTAAGCAAGGGCTTGTTGGATTTGTTATTATTCTATAGGGATTCATGCTTAAAACATGAAAGAGGGTTTGTTAGAGAATTGGTGTAAATTATTTAATGTATTCACTAGTCATTTATTGTCACTGAGGGTTTATATTGGCTTTTGTTTATTTTGTGTTGCTTTGGACAAGTGTCATTGTGTAACATTTTGTTTGCTTATTGATTTGTATGTCCTATTTGTTCTATTTCCCTTTTTTTTCTATTTCTAATGACTTTCCTTCACCGCAAATTAGAATTTTTATAAATTGTAGCTGTAAGAACGAGCATCTAAAATTTATATAGAATTTGCATACAAAATTAACATAACTGGTCGTTTTAGATATCAAATTGGCCCCATTAGCCCAAAATCATGAGTACGGCATTGAGTCCAACCACTTAATTAAAGCCATACTCAACAAAAACTTTAGTTGTGCACCGGCAGGGTTATTTGTGCATATAATTTGACTATGTTGTTTTGTGACTTTCTGTCCTCACTTTTAATTGTGAATTAGAACTGAAGTAGTTTCTATATCGAATTATGTAAAGTTCTGATATCATTATTCATAAACACAAACGGTGATCTAACAATCAAATTACAAAAGTTGACATCTAAAGTCGGTATTAGCACATTCGGGTTTATGATATTCCTGTAACACCACGCCAGCAGGATCACATTTAATATTTTTCTTGTTAAAATAACTTATTCATTTTTGGACCATTGACAGCAATGTCACACCCAAAATCTTGTTCACACCACGGATATTTAACGTGGATTTGAAAATTTCTCCTGAGAATCTATATCATCCACTTTAACTTGTGTGAAATTTTGAATGTATAACGAGATTTTCCCCGCACAGCTCCAAGTTTCAGATAAACTAAAATGATGCTTGTTTCAGAAAATAAATCTGAAAAGGAAAACAACACTGTTTACCAGAAAGACCAATATTTCCGAAGCCAATAAGAAGGAAAAGGCAAAATAGCAAACCATCAAATCCAAACCAAAAGCGAAGGTCCTACACAGTTTGAGCCAAATACAAGCAGCCGCATTCAACCAGTCGGTCAGCACCAGTCCTGGTAGATCAACGCAGCTCACTACCAGAAACTCAACATATATACATGCTTGTGTAGGTAGGCATTAAATTCTACCACTATTTAGGTAATCCAAGCACCAAATATATAAGCAAACATTGTAATTCGCAAAAGGAACATGAGCACAAATATACTGCAATATCCCAAAAAGATTCTACACCAGCAGAAATGTCAGCAAATACAAAGACTAGAGAAAAGAACATTCCAAGATGTTTTAAAAGACATACCCTAGTCTGTCCATGTCCACAAAGAACCTTTTGGAAGGTCATATATCTTCATAAACCCAAATGACATTTATTCATTTTCTTCCTCATAGGACCAGAACAAAAAGTGCCAATGTACACAGACGACTCCAAAAGGGGAGTACTAAAGGTTAGACGTCTGTCCAGACACCCACAAACAGAGCTTGCCACCTCAACATCTATGCCAATCAGGAAAAAATCTGGTAGTACGATAGTAATGAAATCACAGTACAACTTCCCATCATAATGCCGCAGGTCCCCAAAAGGAAGAAATTTTTCTACATTTTTTTAAAAACTAGGTGAGTGGCAATTATGCTAGGGATTAGCACCATAATTACTATACTACAGTACCACTAGAATATTTTCTGCTGAGGTGGCATCCACACGTCAAGGAGGGTTGGGATAGACACACACATAGCATCCCCATATGTCAAATATTCCCTTCATGCTTTACCGAACGGGCTGTTGGTTGTAATGGTTCTTCTCCTTCTTCTTTGCAGCAGCTAGCTTTGCGCTTCGGGCAGCAGCCTCAAGTGCAGCCGCTCTGGCAGCAGCATCCATCTCCTTGCTTGATTTCTTCTTCTTCATTGAAGCAACTTTTTTAATCTTCTCTTTCACATCTACGGTGGATCCTTCTTCAACCTTGCCAGTCCCAACAGTTCTGTCGGTTTTGGAGGCAGGTTCAGAGCCATTAGATTGATCCTCCTGGTCCTTGGCTTCCTTTGATGACTTGTCCTTCTTTTTCTTCTTCTTTGTGCTCTTGCTTTCTCCAGATGCAATGTCTTTCTTGTCCACCTCTGCATTATGGTCCTCCAGCTTCTTCTCTTGGGTGTCACCTGCCGTTACATATAGAGAACAAAACATTCCAAATTAAAAGGCAATAGAAGCAATTCTGGAACTGAGATTGGTTCCCTACTCGAATACTTCTGTTTTTTCCTCTTTTAATCCATCTATGGCTATAATTGGCACAATGATTTCTCTTGGAAATACCAAAAGAAAAATCTCATTCACAAATTCCATGGATACAAGAACAAAAAAAAATTTCTGTGCCATTTTTCCATGAGTAATCCTTGCACCAAACCCAGAATAAGGATAAGTAATTTTTATGAGCAATAGCTTGTCAATCTCACTGCTTCTTCATTTGGGTGCTTCAAGGGGGATTGCTAGCTAAATCTGCATCTTTTCCGTCGTACAGGCAACTTTAGGAAGTAGCTTTTAAGCAATTTGCACGTAAGCAGCAATACTATGGCTTAGTTTGGGAATACTAGTGCTTCTCAAAATCCGTTTTTCAAAGTTGCTTCTAAAAGTTGGTGTTATATTAATATTTGATAAATAAATTTTAAGAGTTACTTTAATAAATAATAAAATGTTTGGTAAAGTGGTGCTTTTCTTTTTTGTAAAAAGACTAGGTATGCTTGTAGTAAATATAATTAAGGTTATTTCGGTAATTAATGAGAGAAGCAAAAGTAGCTTTTTAAAGCATCCCTAAGGCTGCTTCCAAAAGCACCCTTATAAAAGCACAAGAAGATTATGGAAAACAGGTGCTCTAAAATTTACCTAACACCTTCAGCCACAATTTCAAAGAGAAAAAGCATAAGCAACCAACGAACAGTAATACCAAACTGGCCCTAAACCCATATGAAGTAAAGGAAGTAACTTGACCACAAAACCAATTATAAGCAAGGAAGATGCAGAAATACATCTGAAGGAAAAAACGAGTAAAAGTTTGTCGATTATATTGGCAGATGAAGACACATATTGGAGTTATAGACATGTACACTCAAGCAATATAGTCTGGAAACAAATACAATGGACATATTGCACCAAGAAAGCCTGAAAACAAATACAAATGGACATCTTGCATCAAGATATATAACAACACAATACTAGGAGTACACTAAACCTAATAGAATGCAGGTTCCTCATATTTGAAAGGTCAAAAAACAAGTACAAATAGAGGAGTCATGTAAGTAGAAACATCAATCATCAGCTATATTACCAGACCCAGAAAGGAAGAGTCCAGAAATAAAATGCATACCATGGGTATGCTTGTTGAACATACATACATACATTTAAGTGAAAATGTTGCAGTTTTATGCTTTAAGGTAAGGTTCTTAGATCAGTAAGACTGATTAATTTATTAATTTTTACTAATATTTAACTATCAACATCAGTTGGAAACAACCCCTCTTTCCAGTCTCCAGAAATAAGATTGCGTACATCAAACCCTCCCACACCCGGCAATGCGGGAGTTTTGTGCATTGGATTGTCCATATATACATATATATATATACACACATATATATATACATATATATATATACACATATATATATCAACGCCAAATAAGCATTTGCTTCAAATCAAACGTACCCACAATAGTGTTCCTTGTTCTGTGGTGCTTTTTCGAAGCCTTATTCAAGATTGCTGCTGGTGATTTCATCCCATTGATAGCCAAAATAAGGATTTATCTAGCAAAGTTTTTCCTAGAACAAGATAAGTTGATGAGACAGGGATAGTCTAATATTTATTATCTCTTCCTTCTTGTTTAGCTTGCTTCAGTTTCTGTAATAACATTGTTTTCTTACTCATTACTAATTTCTCATAATGCTTCACCATCAACCTCAAACAAGTATATACTTATATCACTTTAATCTAAATGTACCCACAATAGTATTTTTTCCAAATATTTAACCAGTACATTTATATGAACTATAGTTGAAAAAAGATAAAACAGGTTACCATGGGAATCATTTTGGCCACCAGGCTCGGCTTGGGGATATCCCAGTTCAGCAAGCACAGCATCGAGCTCAGCAAGTTCCTTCTTCTTCAGTTCCTTCTTTGAGAGCTGTCTCTCTGGATCTTTACGCACCATAGAAACTTCAGCAAGCTTCTTAACAACTGGCTCCTTCTCAGCAGGAACTTTAGATTCATGCTCGTGATCTTCCTCGTTATCATCATCAACTTCATCGAGACCTTCTTCATCACTTTCACTTTCCTACACCCACAAGTAACAAAAGATCAAAGTACGGATCAGTATTATTAATAAAGTTTCAGAATTTTGTTCAAAATCTTTATTGAACTAAACCATGAAGGTTATGAAAGTAGAAAGGTAATCGGCAAACTAGTCAAAGTCACTATAATATATGCAATCACATGAAGAAGACTTGATTCGAATTGGGTTTTTAGAACATAATTTCACACTAGCAGCAAAATTCATATATACACCACCATCTGCACATGCCTAACCCAAAACCCTAGCTTCATACCTAGACAATGGAAACTTCAAACAAAGAGGAACTGAGATGAAATGGTTGCACGTATATGTTCAATAGTAAGTAAGAATGTGTATTCCACAAATTATCCAACCCCATTCCACAGACACAGCAGGAGACCATGTAGAGCACATTCTCCTAAACAAACAGCAGCCTTTTGGTAGCTTCTCACACAACGACTCACCAATCAGCATGCCAACTCAAACAGATATGCATGTGTAAATTACTTCTATGGTAGGGTCTCAAAGATTTATTGTAATCACATAGTTAATTTTTTTTAAAGCAACACCTTATAATCAAATATTATAACTCCGTATTGTTATTCCATTCAGATATACCAAAGCATATAGAGCCTTGCATATAATTTTAAAAGGGAATGTTATAATTAAAAGAAAATAGAATGCAACCAGTTAAAATAGCAACAGAAGCTACAGAAGAAAGAGAGCATGCGCAACCTCCCAATTTACCTCTAGAATTACAAACCAGCTACTATGTGTAATGCCTAAAGAATGGTTTTGTATAGCTAATGGATACAGGGAAAGCAATTTTTTATTTAGAGAAAAAAGAAGAAGAAAAAAAACCTGTTTCAGATTTGTTGAGAGAAATTTAATCACACAACTCTTGATTGCTAGTAGTCTTACCGAACAACTAGCTCCCAAACCCCAAGAGAAGGAAAGCAAGAGCAACTTCATTCAGAAAGATAATGGGAACCAAAAGAAAAAAAGGGTATCAAATAATTTGGTAGATAACAACACAAATTTCTACAATTAAAACACGTGGATTCATTGTGGCCATCATTGCATGCATCAATAAAGTGTAGGATAAAAATCAAACTACTCTGCAATTACTGTAGTGATCAAATCAAACATAAACTACAAACCACAAACCCTGCCAAGAAAAGTCAGCTTGCAGAAGAAAAGGTATTCAAGTTCATGCATATATTATGAGTGCCGGATATCTTGAAGGAAAAAAATCCAGGCATCCTATGGTTGCATAGATGAAGTGTGGGATTATTAAACTAATAGGTAGAGCAATGATAAATTCAAGAACCAAAAACCTTGCAATTAAAGAAAAACCAGGTGTTCCATCCATACTAGAAATAAACCAGACTTTTCTCCCATTGTCCATTTCCCAGTTCAAAAATAGAATCATAAAAGAGCCTGTCCTATCAAAAAACAGAAATTAAAAAAGAAAAGGGGGGTATTCAGATCCATGCATACAACTTACAGCTAACAACATGTGCAAGATGAGCATTTGCATTCAGTATATCTGCTAATGATACCCATTCTATATTTTGTATTTGGTATCATTGTTACTACACTGATATCTTACAACTTTCTTTATAGGCGCATACTCCTATATTAATTATTCCGTGCATGTGAGCATTATCGACCCCAATTTGCAATGTCGAATTCATAGAATCTAAACCTGCTCTCAACAGCTTGATATCTTTAACTACCGTCTGCCCCACATTGCTAACTCAGGTCATGAAAGGAATTCCATACTCGAAATAAATTACATTTTCCATAATCAGCAAATGATGTACCAAAATCAACACTACTAAATACCATTAATCTATTCATTTCAGTAATATGGATGCTAAAGACAGACAGGCCAACCTATGGCATTGCATATATGTCTAGCAATAACAGCAGAATAACAAGTAAGTAAAACATGTGGGAATTGAGTACAACAAGAAGGATCACCGAGCTGCAATTAGACAAACTCAATGGAAGAGTTTAGTAGACACTAGTACCCAATACACTAACCAACGGTACCAACCAGCTTATATGCTGCTTTCCCGACATAAACCTTCAAACACAGAAAGTTTCATGGGAAACTCACTAGGAAATCTAGACGCATAAAGATAAGTCTTACAAGCTGCAGTATCCTCTTAAAATGAAAAAAAGATCAGATACCACAAACTATCCAAACATACAAATTCATCATTCAAGCAATCGGCAAATTAGAAAATCTACAACCACATAAATGATCTGTATATGAAATATATCCCCAATGGTAAAATAGTACACAAAATAGAAATTCTCCCACCCTCCTCATTTTAAAAGATTCTCATCCTAAATCTTCAAAGTCTATTAACAATTTTTCCCAAGGTTGGAAGCAACAATAAAGGGCCACCAAGGCAGAAAACCGTCACATAAATGAATATTTAGCAACACCAAAACATATAAAAGAATCTAGTGACATTAAAAGAAAGAAACCAGCATACAAAACCTGATATTTTCAGTGGCTAATACTGCATGCTGAAGGGTTTGAGTCGAACCAAATCATTAAAAGGTAACTAGAGTCACCAGGCTTTCCGTTCATCCATTAAACGACACAATCATTTATAGCGGCACTTTAAAACAGCTGGCAATCCTCATAAACATTCAATAAATGTCAACATATGCCAAAACACACAAGTGCACTGAAATTTAATAGCATTACACCATATACTTGTTACAAAACCATTAAGTTAAGACATTCTTTTCACCTCTATGGGAGTCGGGTTCTCCTTGACCACAATCTCCGAATCCTCACCAGCCCAACCAGCCTGAGGTGGCGCTGTGGTGGCATAGTAATCGTCATCATCCTCGTCGTCCACATCAGCCCATGATTTCACCGTGAGCGGAGCCGGGGCCCAGTAAACCTCGGGCTTAGCAGGCTCCCTCTTCTCTTGCTTCTTCTTTGACCCGCTTTTCGACGACTCGGACCCCTTCTTCTTCCTCCTCAAGCTCCCGAGGGCCGCAAATACATTGTTGCTATTCAACACCACAGATTCATCCTTCCTACTTCCACCCCCCACCATTCTCAACAGAGTCTAAATTTGATATAAATATATATTTATATATCTCTCTCTCTGTATCTAGTTGTACAAAGCTGAAAGCAGAAACTAGAAATTATTAACGAAATCGTCGAATAGGATTTCAAGATTTGCAAAGATCAGGAACAAACAAAGATCTTTGCTTTAGCTAATCAACCACACAGATACATATAATATATATATATATATATATATATATATCGATATATATTCAAAAGAACGCCCAAACCCACAAAGAAGATCAATTATGAATCCGAACTAAATGTTTTATGGCTAATCCATATGGAAATTGCAAAGATCGACGATAGAATTAAGGAAATTGAAGGGATTTTATTAGTTTTCTCACAGGAAATTGAATTTCGGGTAATAAATTGAGAGTACGGGTAAACTGTGGGTTTAATAATCTGGAGAACTGGATTGCAAGGGAGAGAGAGAGAGAGAGAGAGACGGTCAATACAGAGATACAAAGTAGAGATATGGGAATTTTAGGGTTTGGATGAGAGAGAAGATTGTGCTCATGTATTCGCGTTTCTTTCTATATATATTTTTTTTAGTCCGTCACACCGCACAATTTCTATTTTAAAAAAATAATAAAAAATTTATTTTACAAAAATATTTTTATTTATTTTAAATGTTAGCATTAATTAGGAGTATTATAAAAAATAGAGTAAAAATATTTTAAATTACAACAATATTAATTGTTTTTTCTTAAT
>MKEJ01045072.1:0-12952 GCA_001753735.1 Embelia ribes | reverse complement strand
AATATTTAAATATATTTTGAGTAGTTATTTTGCTGAGATGGGTTGGAGATGCTCTTAGGTAATTTTTCTGGTTAATTCCAACACTAAGAACCTTAACAATTTCTTAGGGTAAACATGCTTAAATGGCGGTGTTTAAAAAAGTTTCACCATAATTTTTTGTTCCGAAATAAAAGCAGAAACAGAAAGAAAAGGACATAAAAATATAGAAGTGATGAGTAATGATAAACATACAAAAAATCATGTGCAAAAACTGTACAGATACTTGCATGGTTACACCACATTTCTTGATCTTTTCACAAAAAGTAGATCAAAAATCAAAATCTAACCACAAGTGTGTGTCCAGCTTCGAGATGGTATCTGAATAATTTTCCAGAAGTTATCACCATATAAAGTGACCTCAGCATAAAGGATAAAAGCTAGCTCTTATGGAAGAAGAGCATAAAATATGGCGCCAGTTACTGTACGCACCTGATTCTACATTGCTCATTGCTGGAACCTAACAGAGCAATACACATGAATCCGCAGAAAGTTCGTCTACGGGAGAGTGGGAAAGATAATTTTGAGAACACTAACGATAGCCTAGTTCGTGGATGAGTTGAACAAAGTTTAGGCCTCAAGGCCAGGGCTTTTATGAAACACAATCTTTAGCGAAGTCTCCCAATGTCAACAGTAGTAAAAGAACTTTAGATTGATACAGATGAAGAGGATTGAGATTCCAAAAATACTAGCTAATAAATATCTATTGCATTGCTTGATTGTCATTCTCAACGTGGATTGGAGGCAAAAACTCACAAATGTCTGCGCTTGTTTATGAAAGAAGATAAACAAAGAACTTACCTACTAATGACAGTGGAGTTTATAAGATTACAATAATAAAGGAAAAGAAACTCCTAAATTAACCCCAAAAAAAAATGTTGATAGCTATTGACAGGCAGAATATACTCACTTTGCCCTGTATTTACTTCAAATTCGTTTTTTGTTTTCAATATAGACACGTGGTATACATATAAAACTCTTGCTAGGATTTCACACCGCCCAAACCTCACGGAGAAGATCATACCTTGCATTTCCACCAAGACTGCTCTTCTGTTCCTTTGGTTTCCCATTTCCATTTGCAACGACAGTTGCCGTAGACGGTGACTCGTCGAAAAGCAAAGTCAGTGGAGATTCTAGCTCCTCCAACTCATCATCACTCGTGTAACCTTTCCTTTGTATAGCAGATGAGCTCCTAGCCAACTGAGATCTGCCACCTATTTCTGATATTTTCTCAGCCTCGTTGGCAGGTGAAGGTGTATACAGAACTGGTGGAGCAGTGTAAGGGAAAGATCTAGTCGAATGTGCTGAAAACTTCTGCTCGATGAAACACTGCAGGATGGGGAGATAATAAATACAAATGAATTCCCAAATTAAGTATATTCTTTGAGCTACTGTATAGCCAAAATTGTTTCTCAGATATGAAAGATTTAGTTGGTACTGTTGAAAAAAGCATACTACGTAAAATTGACCAAGACAATTCCGTATCATAGTGAGGATTTATCGAGCACATTATACATAAATTAACTTCGAAAGTAAGAATATATACAAGTAATATAATATTTATTAATTCCTAATACAGATGTAAAAAGCGAACCAAAATCCAGAACATAGAGAAACACTTTATACCTAGTACAACTATCCTAGCTAGTTTAGGCTATCAGCTATCCGTTTATGCTGGTGACAATTTCCTCTATGAGCAGTTTCACTTTTAAAACAGTCCGACTATCAGGATTCAGAAAGATTTTTGCATTTTGATAAACGGAGAAATCAAGAGAGAACTTTTCAGGAAACATACCTCAGCATTCAAGGCCTCTAAAACAGCACCAGGAACAGAATCCGGGCAAAACTCATCTGGAGTGAAGTTGCAGAGTATTCGTTTAACTAACAAAAGACTAATGGATGGACACACCTACAGCCATAAAGAAAGAACAACAGAGACTATGATGAGGGTATATTCATTTTATATATTACGTAAGTGAACGTAACTCACAAGTTCAACCTCAGTCCTGATTGATCGATCCATAAGCATGTCTTTTGGAAGCATCAAGAGGTCACTCAATTCGTCAAGAAGATTGAAATGCTTTGTTTCAACATCTCTTCCCAGTTCGTCATCATCCTCACTGTTCTGGTCCCCCTCTCGTGGAGAAGTATTAGCATCAAAGTCAAAAAGTTCAGTTAGCCTCCTAGACCAATTGCCAACCTGCACAGAGCATCTCCCAGGTTATACCACAGCCCTATAAAAAGAATAGTTTGTAACCTAATTAGCTGAGACATACTCTCAAACTATTGTTTCACATTGTGGCCAACTTAAGCATGGGTAGCAAGTAGGCTGCTCAACTAACAGGCTACATGGCCATTAAAGGGATTTTCTTTGTTTCACTTGGTTATAAGTGAAGAGAATTGCACACTTACAGAATTTTTCAGTTGAGCCCCAGAACCAAAGCTCAGGTCCCCAGCTGGAATGGGTAAAACTCTGGAATCAACTACAGGATCTGATACAGGATCAGTTGGAATCTCATGGGCTGATTCACGAAGAATGGCATTGAACATGGCCACATCCAGCCTAACAATGCATTGCTCCATAACCTAACACAAAGAAACTAATAAATATTCTGAAATACCAAATGAACAAAAAGGCTTAATGCATAAAAATCTCAGTTATTTCTATAAACTAACCATTCTCACCAACACAGGCAAGCAACCACAAGTGTGTCCTCCTGCCCGTACAGGACAAAGTCTCCTCAAAGCATCCTCAAAAACACTTTTCCAAAGATTAATTGAAAAGGTTCCTTGCTGCTGATCACCCAAGGCAGGTCCCAATAACCTTCCCATTGTTTTATTGCCAGTTGAATTATCAATAGGAGATTGCATGTTAGGAGTTAATGTCTGAAACCATAAAGCTAGTCAGCAAAAGACGGAAGAGCAAGTAAATATACCTAAAATAGGAATGGCTTAGAAGAGGTGAAATAACTCATTTGAAAACTTTTTTAAAAGTTATGAATGGTAGGTCAAAAATATAAACATCAACTTGCTAGGAAATATCACTAACATAAGCATGTTAAAACCAGGCAAGAGTGGAACATATGGAAACTAAAATTAATTTCTTAAGACAACTGTAATCGCCAATAAGAAAAAAAATCACAGAAACATATGAGACAATCAATTTGCACCTGCCACCATATCGACTCAACTATCCTAGAGAAAATCCAGGATTCCACTTTCTCAAGTGCAGTTGTTAATGTTCTTGTCTCTTGCCAATCATCCATGAACTGCATCAAACCATCCTTATTTGTCAGTTTACCGCCATAATTAGCCTTCCATTTAAGTGACGTAGCCTTCCTTTCACTTCTCAGTCCACCAACATTTGACTCGGATATCCAAGAGAGAGAACTTGAATTACATGAAGTACCGAATGCTTGGCAAATGATTTCCCTCAGTACCACAGTGTTGGACAACCAGAATGTTAACCTATAAAGAAAGGCACATTATTATACCAAAACAAAAAAATAAGAGTGAGACCACATCACTGCTATATATACCTCGAAACATCATTACTGCACGACTTAGCAACCAAGACAAGCCCTGAAACTATGTTTCTAGCCACTGTGCCTCGTTTGTTCTGTGACCAGTGTTTGCAAGCATGAATGTAAATCCTAGAAAGACGCCGAGCAGGTGTGTGCACCTTATGTGCTGAGCTACCATGCTCTGGTACAATAGAGTAAAGTGCAATTTCTAAAGCAGCAACTTCTCGGAGCTCCTCTTCTAGTTTCTCAACTCTCATTTCCAGTTCTTCTACCTTTCTATTTACTGCAGTCTGATCTATGGTGTCACCATTTTCAGTATTGGCTGCCTCATCATCACTTCTAGCACTATGAGCACCATTTGACATCTCATCCAATACATCCCCTTCCTTGACATCCTCAAGCGACTTCTCCTCCACACTTTCAGAAGATTCTGATGAAGGCTTAGATGGAACCTTCATGTGCATTGTGTCATCAGATGCTGTATTTGTGGTTGCTTTAGAAGTCCGGTTATTTGATTTTGTGCCATTACTAGAATTTTTGTGTGATGCCTTTGGTTGCAACTTATTTGGAGCAAGGAACCGGCTATCCGCAGAATTCTTCGCCAGCTGTTTAGAACCTTTTGGAGGTTTTTCTATTTTCTCTTCATCTGCTGTTTGTGAATCCCCTTGAGATGATACGGAATCTTTTATAGTCTCAGCATCTGAATATTCCTCATCCCTCAGCTTCTGTTTTTTCTCCAAATCACCAGTATGACTATTCATTTCGTCTTTATTCTCTCCATCAGACATATCTTCAGTTTTTAAACCTCCAGATGCAACCTCAAACCTGTTGAGATCATCTACGTAATGGATAACTACTTCTTCATAAACTTCAGGAGAATCTCCGCTTGCTTTTGAATCACTTATCGGTATATTTGAGTCTTTTTTATCTAAAATTTTGGATTCAGTTTCTTTTGCAGTCAAGGTTTTATGGGTACTATCTTGTACCAGCTTACGATCTCTTCTTTCAGATCTTACAGAACGTTTTGTTTGATTAGTGTTGGGAACTTTCTTATTCACCGTATCTTTCATGCTGGCAGTAGTTCACCTCTCTTAATAATGAACCAAGAAGCAGTCAGGACTACTAAGGGAAATAAATATTGGGAATGTAGTGTTGGAATTTCACTCAAGATCTATACATCTGAAACAAAACAGTACTACGGTCAAAAATCAAAGCTAGTAAATACGAATTGCTACATGAACAGAGTAGCAGATGAAAAAAAGTCGCACCCAGATTAAGGACATTATAGAGGCAAATTATTAACAACAATTTAATTTTAAGTTGCTTAGATCAAACATTTCTCCTGGTTTACCAAGAAATACAAATACTCAAAATTCCAAATAATGGAATTAAAAAAGTATTATTTTCACCTCAACCTTCGATTTAATCATCTTTGCAATTCTGATTTAACTCATGTTCTAAATTCCTTCCTCCACTACTCAGATAAAGACTTATCAGATTAAATTGAGTCTGGAAATTTAATTCACTGTCAAAATAATAAGATCAAAGAAAAGCATTACTCATATTGAAGTAACTATTAACCCTTTCTCATAAAAAAACAAAGCAGTAAAAATAAGTCCGTTCGATCGCACAATCCAACGACATTATTCTTTGACAAGTTGATGCCTTTTGCGTCCTTGTTAAAGATGTAATTTATTTTACACTGAATAAACAAGCCAGCCAATGGCTAATCCTTATGAGAAATGAGATGCAGTAGAATATCCTCATTACTTTTTCTTAGGTAGTTATTAAGGTAGGATTTGGTATAATAAGAAAGAGAGTAAAAATATTTTGAATTTCAGCAACGCTAATCGTTCTTTCTTAATTCTTGTGAAAAAAGAAGTTACAAACCAGCAAAATAAATGCAATCACATACGTACTCTCGGCATATAGACTAGCAAGCCAAAATCCAAAGCAATCCGCAAGCAGAGCAACACATGCGACTCAGTATAAGATTTATTCTCAGGAAAGCAAAATCATAATTTTCTTAGTGCACTTTTTAAATGTGCACTATGAACAATAAAATCAAATTCAGATCTATCAATTTGTAGAATTTTCAACTAAAAATTTTGTTAGAGATAGGTAACTTCAGAGTAGAAATCTCAACAGCATACACTCAAAGCTCATTCAAAATTCGGCGTGAAGTGAAAACAAGGTCAGTGGCTCAGTATTATCATAGACAAAGTACAAAACAAGATGGTAGTCAAAGAAACCTCCAAATTCAGTACAATCGTCTATATATACTTACATATACATACACACACAAAAATACAGGCGAACAAGCCAAATCCAAAACAACCCGCAAGGAGAGAGAGAGAGAGAGAGAGAGAGATGGGAGGACAAAAACACGGGGATCAAAACAATTATGCATTTCAATAAACAGGGTTGGATATTCACCATAATTTTTTTGTTTATCTCGATTTCGAAATCCGAGAGATCGCTGAAGAAGAACAGAAGAAGCTTCAATGCTGCTACTTCTCGTGTTATGCAGCTTCCAGCTGTATATCAAGAGGGAGAGAGACGTCTCTAATTTAATATGCACACCTCGAATTAGGAACTTTCTATTTACATATCCATACAGAGCATAAACAAATAGAGTATATCTCTATTCACATTCACGTGAGCTTTCACTACTCTGTCCCCCTCTCTCTCTCTCTCTCTCTCTGTATCTCGCTGGCCATGGCGATCTCTCTGCACTTCTGCCGGTTCGCTCCCCGCACGGATCTCGCCTCTCCGCGTCTCCTCTCCCGCCGGACACCGCCGCGTGTTTCCGTCCGGTGCGGCGGCGAGTCAGCTCCTGCGGCGGAGACGGAGTTCGACGCGAAGGTGTTCAGGAAGAATCTGACGAGGAGTAAGAATTATAATCGGAAGGGTTTTGGGCATAAGGAGGAGACTCTCCAGCTCATGAATCGCGAGTATACCAGTAAGTGTTGGAGAGAGAGAGAGAGAGAGGATGATGCGCTGATTGTTTGTTAAAACCTGACTTTGTTTCTAATTGATTGTTAATTGGTGAGGAAATTGAGATGAATTTTAATTGCAAGTGTTCCATTAGGGGTGTGAATGAGTTGAGTCGAGCCGAGTATCAGACATACTCGAACTCGATTCAACTTGAATTAACATTACGCGAGCTCGAGCTTGAATCTGGCCAAAGTCTAAGTCAAAACTCGAACTCGATTTGACTGAAAATGTCAAAACTTGAGCTCGGTTAGAAGTTCCCCCTATTTTGTGAAATAAATATAATTATTTATATGTATTTATATGTCTATATGGATTTAGATATATTTATTTTATATATAAAAAATGTACTCGAGCTATTCACTAGCTTACTTGAGTCGAGTATCTCAATACTCAAATTCGACTTGAACTCGAGTCAATAAAAGCATACTCGAACTTGACTCATTCAGTAATCGAGTTGAGCACGAAATACTCGATAAATACCCGACTTCGTCCCCTGTATGCTCAATCTAACTTGGAATTGTGTTTTCCCCTCTGATTTTGAGGGCTTTTATCTTATATTAGATGGTCAAAGTCTTTTTCCTCCTTTTCCTCTATTTTTTGGGCTTTTTTTTCCCCTCAGAAAAAGGAATTTAACCTTTCAGACAGTCCCAAACACCATTACTGCCAGCAAAGCCATTTTCAGATGTTGAAAATTGTCTTTTTTGAAGAAAATCTCCAAAATGTTTTATATAATGTGGAATCGCGTAATTTATGTAGAATTGTTATACGAGAGATGTTGATAAAGAAGGGCGTAAAAGTTCAGATGGTGAAATATTTTAAGAAAGTAGAAACTGAATCGGTGGATGGTGAAATATTTTAAGAAAGTGGAAATTAAGGAGATATTGTTATTATTGTGAACTTTTGATTTGCTTAGAAGCCGGTTTTCTTTTCAGTTTTAGTTTCAGTAGATTTTTCTCGTTCAATGGACTGAAAACAAGATGAGCACACAAGATGAGTGTAGTTGAGATGCGTATGTTGCGGTGGATGTATGGTAAGACTAGAAATGATAGAATTAGAAATGGAGAGATTCGGATTAGGTTAGGAGTAACATCTATCAAATGTAAGATGAGAGATAGCCGTTTAAGATGGCTTGTACATATAAGAAAGAGACCAATGGGTGTACCAGTTAGAAAATGCTAGAGTATTGGAGTGAGAACGGACACGAAAGACAGAGTTAGATCTCCAACTACATGGATACAAATATTACAAAAGGACATGCGTATTACAATGTTAGACAAGCAAATGACTTTCGATTGGAATGAGTAACGTCAAAAAGTTTACGTCAATGACTCGATGTGATGTCTTATTTTGTTCCATTTAGCTTACCCCAATTTATTGGGTTTTTCAAGGCTTGGATGATGATGAATAGAATGAAAACAATTAAAAAAAACTCTCAAGAAAATTTCAAAATTGTGGTCATTAATTATCTGCCAAGTGATGGTTTCACTAGTTTCTCTGAATTCAGAAATAGCAAATATTTGTTTAAAAAATTTCAGCTTTTTTATCACTAGGGAAAGCCACTGTTTCTTACCCCGATTGATTTTGTGTTAAAAAATTCAGGTGACATCATTAAGACTCTGAAGGAGAACGGCAATGAGTATACATGGGGCAACGTTACAGTGAAACTTGCAGAATCTTATGGTTTTTGCTGGGGCGTGGAGCGAGCAGTCCAGATCGCTTACGAAGCCAGGAAACAGTTTCCCAATGAGAAAATTTATATAACCAATGAAATTATTCACAACCCGACTGTTAATAAGGTTAACTTGTTATTCATTTTATTAACTTATTATTCATACTCATACATGAATTAAAATGAAACGATTTGGCCCCAAATCATGCATCTTGTTCTTTAGTTCTAAATTGATGTCCTTTAATTTTTAAAGCTTTCACCCTACTATTTCACAATGCTCAGAGATCAGCAATCTCTTGTTATTGTTTGGCACGATCAATTGAATTTTTTGTTGTTATTGTTGACGTTTTTAACCAAGAGCTCAGTCAATGAGAAGATACTTGATCACATGGCCTATTTATGAGTTAACTTGATCAATTTTTGTCTAAGGCTATATTTACTACTGATAATATTATGGGACGGCATTGAGAAAAATCATGTTTTGGCATTGAATTTTCCCCCTGTTATGCACCTTGGTTTCCAGGTGTAGTCTCTTGGTTTACTTTTTGAATGGATTTCACTCTTCTCCACAAGTATTCTTCTTATCGTATAATAATTTTACCTATAAAAAAGACATATTGTGCATTAAAGATTTGTTTTGTTTTGGCAGCGGTTAGAAGAGATGGAAGTTAAAAATGTCCCTATTCAAGAAGGGCAGAAACAATTTGATGTTGTTGATAAGGGTGATGTCGTTATTTTACCTGCGTTTGGAGCTGCAGTGGATGAGATGCTGACGTTGAGTGAGAAAAATGTACAAATCGTGGATACAACTTGCCCCTGGGTATCAAAGGTATTTTTCAGTGTCTAAGCTGTTTCGATTTATTTATTTGCCCATATGTTGGGCTTGTTTGGTGCTGAGTGGAATATAGATTTTCCTGCATATTTTTTGTTTCAAAGTCGGCTGATAGTTTATATCTTCTTCAATTGGCAAGCTTAAAGCTCTGTTTTCTAGCTTCTGAGAGTTGCAAAAGGCCTGTTTGACTTTGGAACAGCTAGTTATCAATCAAATAGTAACCCTTTGTTTAGCTTTTTTTGCTTTTGAGCATGAGTTATACCCCATCTTAAAAGCGAGCTCTTCATCATATGAGTTACAGAAGCATTTAGGGTGCATTTGGTATTTGCTTTGTTTTTGGGTGCTTTTTATGTTTACAACCAATTACAAAGAAAAGCGGAAGCATCGCAGGAATAGTGTTTGGGCTTTCAGTGTCCTGTAATATATTCCCATTTCCTGAGATTTTGCATTTCCTACTCCTCTGAAGGTCTGGAATACTGTCGAAAAGCACAAGAAGGGAGAGTATACTTCAATTATTCATGGAAAATATTCTCACGAGGAAACTGTTGCAACTGCATCTTTTGCCGGGAAATACATCATTGTGAAGAACATGACGGAGGTAACTTAACATGACCACTATTCTTTAATGTTGTCCGTATCTTTTTGTATCAGTACATTTTTTACTCTTATAATACACTCATAATCAAGAAAGTGCCTCAGTTTTCTATTGATATTTGAATTTATTATTTACTGCCTTAATCCAGGCAACATATGTGTGCGATTACATTCTTGGGGGTCAACTTAATGGGTCTAGCTCAACCAAAGAGGCATTTTTAGAGGTGACGGTTTTCACATCTTCATTTTTTTCCACTAGTGCTATATCTTACAGCTAATTTTAATGCAAAACAATATTTGATTGTACGGCAGAAATTTAAGTATGCTGTATCGGAGGGGTTTGATCCAGATAGTGACTTAGTTAAAGTTGGTATTGCGAATCAAACTACTATGCTGAAGGGTGAAACTGAAGATATAGGTTAGTAAATTTAACTATGTTGGTGTGTCTTTATGTACCAAGTACTAGTTTTAAACTTGCTTTCTTTCTGCAGGAAAGCTAGTGGAGAGGACTATGATGCGTAAATTTGGAGTGGAAAACATCAATGAACACTTCATAAGTTTCAATACAATCTGTGATGCGACTCAAGTAAATTTCTCTTCTTCAAAGTCTCGGTTATGCCAACAATGACTGTGTACATGTCCTTGTATATGTGTGTGTGTGTGTACGTGAGTGAGTATAATGACATCTGGTCCTGGTGTTTTCTGTGTTTTTCTTTTTTGGATCACACGGTGGTGCTTCTTGTCAATTATCCAATTACAGGAGCGACAAGATGCTATGTATAAGTTGGTGGAGCAAGAAATGGATCTTATGTTAGTCGTTGGCGGGTGGAATTCCAGTAACACTTCTCACCTACAAGAGATTTCGGAGGAACGTGGAATTCCATCTTATTGGATTGACAGTGAGCAGAGAATTGGTCCCGGCAACAGAATAAGTTACAAGTTGATGGTATGTTCATGTGATTAATTTCTCTTTCCATTTCAGTCATTTTTTACTCCATAAAACAATTGATTTGGACATTGTTATTTGTTGTTACTTGCTTTTGAACTACATTAGCCTTGTCTTTTAACTTATTCATTTGGACCTAGTTAGGTGTGATGTGATGAATGGAGTGAAATAAAATCGGCAAAATTGTAACAGACTGAACATCAAAAGGGCTCAACTGTTATGATTAAATTAATAGCAATTTGGAGCTAAAAAAAATACCGCTCTAACTCTTTTGAGTTAAAATGTATTTTGATCACAGCATGGTGAGTTGGTTGAGAAGGAGAATTTTCTACCCGAGGGTCCAATCACGATTGGTGTTACATCCGGTGCCTCCACCCCAGATAAGGTAATTTTGATTTCAAAATATTTACTTGTCTGTGTGTTTACTTCTTTCTCCTACAATAATAAAAATTGCATTTTACTACTGTCTGTATATCCAATCCTTAAGCCTCTATCACAAAAACCATTTGGACTGCTTTTGTTGAATTTAAATTTAAAAATGGAAAACTCAAGAACTGGGGAGTTGCCAACAGAAGAAATTGTTCAAAAAGCTACAGCCTAACAAGTTTGTTTGGTACAAATTCTCGTCCCCATTAAGTTTCTGAAAACCATTTTGAAAAATAAGAAATCAAAGATAAATCATATGGGCTTTTTATATATCGAGCCAATATGATATTGAAATGCGCTTTATTGCATCTTTGATCTTATTTCGTCTTGTACTTGAACTAAATAATAAGTTTGATCAGGTTGTTGAAGACGTTCTTATAAAGGTGTTCAACATTAAGCGTGAAGAAGTCTTGCAGCTGGCTTAGTTTCTGTACTTTTTGTGAATAATATACGAGCAAAATGTTGTATGTTATCTCGATTGTGAACAACAATAGGAAGTTCATGGAAAGAACTAATCTAAAAAAGATTAGTGGTGTATCAGAATGCAACTATGCATCGGTATAGAAAAGAGTATATCGAACCACCGTTGTTCTTGGCTTTCATTGTCTATTTGCTCAAATGTCGGAGTATGATCTACTCAAGGTTACGTATTTTATATTTAGAGCCTGCTACTTGCAAAGTGAGAGAGTTATATGGAAACATATTCATAAAATAAGCACAGCTAATTTATTTTGGTCTTGTAAAAAAATTGTGGTCTATTTATTTCGTGTTAATTCATCTTCAATTTATCGGGAACGTCGCCATTGCTGCTTCTCTATCATCTACAGGCACAGCCATTGCCGGTTCTATATCATCTGCTGGCATAGGCATTATTCCATGCGCCCGAATTCGCTTCTCAGCTTGGCTCGCCTGTGTTATTATTATCATTATTTTATTTAGTAAATGTCACCGAAATCATGTCTACAAAATAGTGTAATTTTATGATAGATATTAAAAATACTGACCTCTTTACTCCAATTAGCTCTTATTACATTTATCGACAAAATGATCGTTTGAAGAAGGGTACCGGCTAACATCCCTGACCAAATCCCTTCGACACCGAGCTTGAATTTGTAACCAAGCAATGCCCCAAATGGTAGACCAAAAGCATAGTAACAAAAAATGTTCACCAATGCCACTGAACTTTGCCACCCAGCACCTACTGCAACACCTGAAATTTTGAAAATAAAAATAAACAAATCAACAATTTTCGAGCTTAATGGTTGGGTAGAAGGGTCCTTTTGATCTGGTTTTCAGAAAATATGTTTTCAAAAACTGGTTTCCGGTGAATTTTAGCCTCAAAAGCTCGATGTTGGCATAACCCAAATACGTCTTCACTTTTTATATGTTCTGCCAATGGTGTAAGATTTTTTCTGAAAATTCCCAACCTTCATACTTCTTACACATCCTCGACTTGTAATTTTTACACCGTAAAGGTTTTTAGGGTTAAATTTCAATAGCATAAGTATCAATGCACAGTATCTAACCATACCTGTCTATATAAATATTCGACATTAAGTAGGTGATTGTGAGTGCGAGAGAGTGGGAGGTGAGGCAATACCATGAAGAACAGGTTGGACACTGTTGAGGACAATAGTAGCTGCTAGAAAGTAACCAAGTTTAGAAGCCTCTTTTATAACCTCATTTTTGCTAGTGAATATTTTCGGAAAATAGCTTCTGCTCCCAAGAATTGCTACCATGAAAGATATCCCGAAAAATGCTGATTTCACAACAGCCACCTTAACCGCAAATTTAGCGGCCTTGGGCCGACCTGCTCCTAGTTCATTGCCAACCCGAACACTGCATGTGAAGAGGCAAAAAACCAGAAAGAAAATAAATTTGACTTAAAAATGGAAAAATAGAACAATTTTCAATCAAAATAAACACAA
>MKEJ01045070.1:0-16263 GCA_001753735.1 Embelia ribes | reverse complement strand
TTTTTTTATAGTAACAACCTATAGAAGAATTCTTTGCTGATATTTCGTAGAATTTAAAGGATCAAGGGTGCCTTGGCCCTTCCATACCTCTCTTTCCCAGTGATGGTTTTGAATTAAGAAAATGTAATTAATTTAGTTAAAGCAATAAATTTATTGATGGTTTTCATAATTACAACTTTTTATTTACAACAGAAAAGTTGCATTTGTTGATAAATTGCACGTTAAATGACACTGTCGTAGAGCCAAAGGAGTATAAATACATTATTTATTGGCAGTACAAGTATGAGTGAAAATTTATACATATTTGTAAGAAAAAAAAATTAATTAATTTAGTTAAAGCAATAAATTTATTAATGGTTTTCATAATTGCAATTTCTTGTTTAAAACAGAAAAGTTGTATTCATTGATAAACTGCACATTAAATGAGACTGTAAAAATAAGAAATCAGCACAGGGTCAAAGGGAGTATAAATACATTATTTATTTTCAGTACATGTAGAAGTGAGATTTTATATGTATTTGTGAAAAAAATTAATTAATTTAGTTAAAGCAATAAATTTATTAATAGTTTTCATAATTACAATTTTTTGTTTATAACAGAAAAGTTGCATTTATTGTTAAACTGCACATCAAATGAGACTGCAAAAATAACAAATCAGCGTAGGGTCAAAGGGGGTATAAATATATTATTTATTTTCAATACAAGTAGGGATGAAATTTTATACATACTTGTAAAAAATTATAATTAATTTAGTTAAAGAAATAAATTTATTACTTGTTTTCATAAGTACATTTTTTGTTATAACTTAAAAGTTGTATTTATTGATAAATTGCACATTAAATGGTACTGTACAAATTACAAATCAACATAGGGTCAAAAGGAGTATAAATACCTTATTTATTTTCAATACAAGTAGGAGTGTGATCTTATATGTATTTATATGTAAAAAAAAATTTATATACCATTATACGTATGCTGACACATAGGAGAGAGTATTGATATGTAAAAAAAAATATTATAATAAAAAATAACTTTTTTCCTACGTGTTAACGCATGTATCATAGTATGCAAAAAAATCTCATGTTATGTATAAAATCTAACTCTTACAAGTATATGTTTAATCTGAACATAATTTGGGGAAAATGTATTAATAAATGATTAAGGATTACGAATTTCCAATCTTTGTCTTTATTAATGCAAACGGTACACTTTGTTGAATTCAAATTCATCAAAATATTGAATTCTAATTGAAATAGTGTATTTACTTTTAGTACAAATGCAAACGTTAATGCTAATGACCGTTGGTTTACAAGGTAAAGTGTAAACTAAGCTGTATTTTGGCTTCTACATTTTGGAAATTAAATTCACTATTTTGTAAAACTTGAAACAAAAAATCGAAATTGCAAAAATTCAAACCCCAACCTAAAACCTTGCTTATTTAAGACACCCTCTGTCTTCTCTCTCTCTCTGTGCCCCTTCATTAATATTCTCTGCTCTCTCTCTCTCTCTCTCTGTCTCTCCCTCCTACATTGCTACACTTGGGGGCCTCTGCTTTGTCAAATTTCAGAAACAGAGAGCTCAACAAAATGGAACTCCTTTTTCATAGTTTTAAATAAAAACCTCTAAATTTTTGGGTTTGTAGCTCGAGATCCCAACTGGGCTTTTCTGTTTCACCATTATCTTGCTTCAATCAGAAGCAAATTCCCACAAATAAGAGGAAAAAAAATATTCTTTTTCTCTTTTTGCAAAAGCGTGCTTATAATAAACAAAGATATCTCTGTTTTCCTCTGTTTTCCCCTGTTTTTGAGAACCAGAATTTCCTAAAATGGACCAAAATTTATCGAATTCGCTAATCCCGGGCGATGTAACGGAACAAGTTATGCTAATTTGGGACCAGATCAAAGCCCCATTGATCGTTCCTCTTCTGCAGCTCGCGGTTTATTTGTGCTTAATAATGTCACTAATGCTCTTTATTGAGAGGGTTTATATGGCAGTTGTTATAACACTGGTGAAGTTTTTTGGTCGGAGACCTGAGAAGAGGTATAAGTGGGAGCCGATGAAGGATGATCTCGAGTTGGGTAACTCCGCTTACCCGATGGTTCTTGTTCAAATCCCAATGTACAACGAAAAAGAGGTAATGTTAAACATGTCGATTTAACATTAGTGTAAAGTTGAAATACTTGCAAAGGACAAAGATTTTGGTAGAAAACTATAAATCATCATAAATTTATTGAAAATTTTGCGGTTTGTGTGAAGCAAAACTTTGAAGTAATATCGGACTATAGTTGCCAGAAAACTCTAATGCAGATGCAGTTGGGAAAGTCTTTTTCCGGAACCTGTCAATGAAATTTTTTTGTTTCCCGAAATCATATGAAAGTTCATTTCTGAGAATTTTTCTCAGGATCACGAAACAAGAAACAATGCTTGTTTGCTATTTTTTTTCTTCTTAATATTAGTCTTGTTTATGATATTTATCAAATACATCTTGTGTAGAATATATAACTACTTTGTAATTAAATATATTTACTTACCATCGTTGATTAACTTTCAACCAGAGTCATATTGTTCACAATATTAGTCATATTGTTAATTATATTGTTTCTTATGTCGCAAAAACTTGCAATTTTTATAAAAACAAGACAGACAAGGTTCGTTGCAAGTGGTCATTGTCGCACAACAAAAACTAATTTTGATTTATGAAATGCCTAACTTTTGTTTTGTGTATGAAAATAGGTGTATCAGCTTTCAATCGGAGCAGCATGTGGGCTATCTTGGCCTTCTGATAGAATCATAATTCAAGTCCTTGATGATTCAACAGACCCTCTAATTAAGGTGAAACACTAGCCAGATATATTCCAATTATAAAATCGAATTTCCTCAATATCCCAAAAATGTCACATTTTATTGGTTAATTAATAAGTCTCTATTATCATCATTGTTGTACACATTTTATTACCAAATTTGAAGAAGTATTTTATTCACTGTGCAACGCTTTTGTAACATATGAGGGTGCAATTTACTAATTATTTAATTTTAAGAATTCTAACGTTCTTTACTGGGCGCATTAGTGCAAAAAATTTCTAGTTTTTTTTAAACAAATTAAAGTCAAGAAAAATATAATCATTTTACCCAAATGTTAGTAACTGTAATAGTTGCAGCGAAATGTAGCAATTGTGATTTTGCACAACTTTTAGCAAAAAAATTAATTGTGGTGATTTTACACAACTTTTAGCAAAAATATTGTGAGTAGCGGCGATTCTAATTTATCGAATCAATGTTTAGGATTTGGTGGAATTGGAGTGCCAAAGATGGGCTGGCAAGGGGATTAACATTAAGTACGAAATTAGAGATAATAGAAACGGGTACAAGGCCGGAGCTTTGAAGGAGGGCATGAAGCACCAGTACGTGAGACATTGCAATTACGTAGCAATTTTCGATGCGGACTTTCAACCCGAACCAGACTTCCTCTGGCGTACAATCCCTTTCCTTGTCCACAACCCTGAACTCGGCCTCGTCCAAGCCCGGTGGAAGTTTGGTAATTCTCACAACTTTTTAATTGTGCCCTTAATATAATTTCTTCAATTTTTAATTTTTTTCATTGAGGCCTCATTATCTGCTAATCACTACTTTGCTATGTACAATCCCCTCTATTACTAGTAATTTTTTGTCGGTGATCTTATCATGCACAAATTATATGAGTTAGTGGTTGGTCTTCAAGATTGTGACACGTGTTGCTCAAGTTATTGTCAATTTTTACTTTAAGGGACCTTTTGTACTGAAATTATCTTGGTGGCTCACATGAACTCGAAAAGATGTATCTTACTTATAATTTTCAAAAAAAAAATAAAATAATAACAAATAAAAAGATATATCTCACTTATAACAGACCCACTTAATTATTCACATTTCTAAGAAATTTTACATATATCAATTCATATATTAATTCATTATATATATAAGAAATTCATATATTAATACATAGTAAAGATATTATTTATGAGATTACCTGTTATTAAAATTTAGCGGTCAGTTTATTTTCGATATTTCTGAATCATCTGTACCATTGAAGTAGATTTCTCACCTTTATAAGGTAAAAGATGGCTACAATAAATAAAAATGCAAACTTTTCAAGCTTGATCACTCAAAGATGATTGCCAAGGTATAAAAGCGTAATAAAAAAAAATAATACTATCGGAGTAGTTTTTTTAAAAACATGTGTTTCTATGTAAAGTTATATGTTCATTTATTTAATGATGATGATCTTATTAAGCCATTAATTAATGATGCTTATTATTGAAAGAGTGGGGATATTTTAAGATAATTTACCACTAATCACATTTTAAATTTCACTCATATTCCCAACTATAAAGCCTTTCTTCTTTTTTTTAACAAAAAAAGAAGAAAAAATATATATTTATATATATAGACTTTTTAAAAAAAGCTAGTCCAGAGCAACAGTTCTACATGTAACTAGCGCGTGTTTTAAATTTGCTCACAACTTTAATGGCCCCCCATTTCTGATAAATGCTGCCACTGTCGCTCTAGTATTGCCTCTTTAACACATCTAGAATTGGGGTGCAGATCTGGCAAGAAAATCTTCTTTTCTCAAAAATATAATTATTATTGTATAAACCAAAAAAATTTTGCCAAAAATTTTAATAGATATACAATTTATAAAATTTCAAAATATTAAATATGGTACAATCTAAAGTATAAGTAAATTTTGATTCTTCATCATCATGTGAGCGGGTAAAATTTTCACGATGTCTATGGAAGATGTCGTTTAGTACATAATGGAGAACGTTTTACCGGATCATTTGAGTAAAAATTAACGTTTGAGATTGTTTTTAATCTAACCGACACCTAAAACTTTTTATGAGTAAATAAAAAAGAAAAGTAAAGAAAAGAGATGATGTGGAGAAATCTCAACTTAGAAAAGGCAAGTTATTGGTACGAGGGTATATCTGTCTTTTCAAAGTGGCTTACTATTTCTAACTCAAACAAGTGCATGTGCTATATATTAAATGGTGGACCATATTATATAAGTACCCAAATCTATGCATTTATGTGAATGTTCGTTGGGGCGGTATGCCTGTGCCAATTATCAAATGTGTCGTACCAAAAATAATAACAATAATTTAGAATAATAAATTGAATTTTTTGGAATAATAAAATAAAATGCAATATTCATTCGTTCTAATCTATGAAAACGTTCTATATATATGAGCACGTTCTATAAAATGTATTTAAATGATAGATAGATAGATTATTTATTTATTTATTTATATAAATTAATAAAACTTAATCAATATGGCTAGAATAATAAATTTATTAATTTTTTTTTCTAATTTCTATTAATTGAGAAAACAGACAATCGTACTTATATATATATATATTAAATAAAAGTGTATTATTAAATTACCAAAATAGATATCCAGTGTATCAAATAAAGGGGGAGGATTGATTTCTAGGGTCTGTCATCATGTATTGTGGTAAATATAATGTGATTTTGGAGTACTCTTCGAAAAAAAAGTCGTAGGAATAATTGGCAAAGAAGTTTGAATCATTTTATTTTATTTTAATTTTTTTGACAGTTAATTCCGATGAGTGCTTGATGACGCGCATGCAAGAGATGTCGCTCGACTACCATTTTACGGTTGAGCAAGAAGTCGGATCATCAACTTATGCCTTCTTCGGCTTTAATGGTGCTTAACCCTCCAACTCTTTCTACTCTCGTACATTTTTTTTATCGTTAAATGATTTTATATCAAATCTAACAGTTCTAACTTAAATAATGGGTTTATATCAATACTGGTGGATCGAAATAAAACCAAACAAAAAGCCAAAAGCACCTCCATGGGAACTGCGTGAGACTCGTATTCTAAATTATCTTTTAATTCCAATGCATTACTGCAATATTTTTGGTTAAATAAATTTTGTACAATTTCATAATAAAGAATATAACACATTTTGATTGCATTATAGACTTAATACTAGGGATTAAGGGACACCTAATTATCTACTAACTAGGTTAAGTTTTTGGATGCCCATTATTATTACTACTAAAAATGTACTTGCACTAGTATTACCCATGAATGTACATTTTTTGGCATTAACATATCTCTTGAATTATTGTCCTTGTAAGATAATAAGGTGCAATTACCATTTATGATCTTTCGAACTTTTTTTTTTTAAAAAAATTTATGATGACCTTTTTGTACTTGAAGTTTAATGTAGCAATTTATGTTACAGAAAAATTTCATTTCTTTCCTAAAGGAATTTAAAATTTACTCGCAACTACTTACCATGCAATGATTTTAACTTTTTTACGTAATTATTTTTTAATATTATTGCGGAAATATAGGAACTGCCGGTGTGTGGAGAATTGCGGCTTTGAATGAGGCAGGGGGATGGAAGGACCGAACAACTGTCGAGGATATGGATCTGGCAGTTCGTGCGAGCTTGAAAGGATGGAAATTCTTATACCTTGGCTCTCTCAAGGTTCTTTTTGTATTTTATTTTTGCCAATTGAATGATCGCGAGGAAACAATTGCACCGCTAAAATCACTATTGCGAGGAGCTAATGCTAATGCTAGGAGCTAATGCTATTGTAACAATTGCACCGCTAAAATCATTATTTCTTTTATGCATTTTTCGTGGCAAAAAGCAAAGTATGCTTTCGGATCATTTCATCTTTTGAATTCGTTCAATATGGAATTGCAGGTGAAAAATGAATTACCTAGTACTTTCAAAGCTTATCGTTACCAACAACACCGATGGTCTTGTGGCCCCGCTAACCTTTTCAGGAAAATGGTCAGGGAGATTATAACGAACAAGGTTAGTTATTTCCCCTAATTTAAGAATTTTATTTCAAAAAATTAGAACCAATTCTTTAGTAATTTCTCATGTTTTGCATTTCAGAGGGTAACGACGTGGAAGAAGGTGCATGTTATATACAGTTTCTTCACGGTTAGGAAGATAGTGGCCCACATCGTCACCTTCGTATTCTACTGTGTTGTGCTTCCCGCCACTGTGTTGGTACCCGAAGTGGTGGTTCCTAAGTGGGCTGCGGTTTATATCCCTTCTATCATCACCATTCTCAACGCCGTTGGAACTCCTAGGTTCGTCATTCTTTTCTCCTTGGTGTGATCAATATGTTATCCGAATTTAAGTGACCATTTTGTTATCTTATCAGAATTTTCAGCTTTTGTTCTCATTCTTCTTTTCTTTGGCTTAAGCTTTCAGGTATCAACACAGACGCATTGGTTTTTCAATTTCTTTTGATTAGAAATTTGATTTACAAACAAATGATCTTTGCTTACATGTTTAATGCAGTGATGAAACATCATTTTTAGTAGTAGAATTTTTTCATGGAAGAATTTTCATTTGTGTAGCAGTTTTTTCTGATTGTTTTAAGGGCTGTAACTTTAATGTTTTCGCCCGATGTTTCAGGTCTCTCCACTTGATAGTATTCTGGATCCTTTTCGAGAATGTGATGTCATTACATAGGACTAAAGCTACCTTCATCGGTCTTTTAGAGGCAGGGAGAGTAAATGAATGGGTCGTAACCGAGAAACTAGGTGATGCTCTCAAGGTAAAATCAGCTACAAAAGCCTCTAAAAGGCCACGATTCAGGCTCGGTGAAAGGTACAAATTTCCCCAACAAGAACTACCATCACTATACTTGTAACAAAACACAATGGCAACTAATCTTAATCCCATTGCTCTTCAATATATATAAGGGAAAAGAAAAATTATAAAGATTAAAATAAATTAGGCAAGTAAAATAATACAGGTTGGTTCCATATGTAATCGTGGTTCTCTCCGTTCA
Source organism: Embelia ribes (assembly GCA_001753735.1). Lineage (NCBI taxonomy): Eukaryota > Viridiplantae > Streptophyta > Magnoliopsida > Ericales > Primulaceae > Embelia > Embelia ribes. The sequence goes on along the minus strand of MKEJ01045070.1, from coordinate 8,432 downwards.
TAATTGGTTATTTTTCATTTGCTTCGGGTAATTTAGGTTTCTTTTGATTGATCTTATAAAGATGTTGATCGTTTCATTTATTTTGATTTTCCACAGAATTCACGTTTTAGAGCTTGGCACCGGTTTTTACCTCTTCTTCTGCGGCTGCTACGACATAGCCTTTGGAAAGAACCATTATTTCATATACCTATTCGTCCAAGCGATAGCCTTCTTCATCATGGGATTTGGCCACATCGGCACTTTCGTCCCCAACTCTTGATGCTAGTTCGGAAAAAAGGGGAAAATTGTTTTTCTTTTCGGTCATCGTCTCGTGTGCCTATGTCCTAGTTCTACACCACTTCGCAGTGGCGTTTTTCAAAAACAAATTTTTCAAAAAGTTGATGTTATTTTATTACCCTGAGAGATCATGAAAAGGGCAAAACAAAGTTGTCTATTTATATAGTTTGAGTAGAAGGATCGAGTTGCGAGCTCGGACAAATTGTTTTTTGTGTATAACAAAAAAATAAAATGTGGAGATTATACATAGTCATTGTTTTGTGAATCAATCTAAGCAACCTGTCTGGAAGCAAAGGCGCAACATGGATTTTCGTATTGTGTTTGCATACAATAGATGTATGATTGATTACTTGTAATTGTTGTACTTTTTTGTGAAGGGTGTTATGTTACTTCCTTTTTATCTTTTGTTTTCGATGAACAAAACATTAGTAAAATAATAAAATGATGGGAATTTCGGGAAAAAAATCATTTCAATCGTATATTTTTTGGAAGAACTAAAAATCTGGGACTGAAAATCTGACCAATCTTAAATAGATTGTATAGATCAAGCCAACTAAATTTCTTTTTCCTTCTTATTTATGAAACCGGTACTAAGACTAGCGATCATCGCAATGAATGAGTATTATATCAGATGTTTCTTTAATATGGTAGTCTAGATTCTTTATATGCCTCGAGATCATTGTATTAATAATTATGTTTTTCTAGTTTTTATTTAAAATAGTAGTCTAGATTCATCATATGGTTCTTTAATACTCCATTTATTCCTAAATATATAAGTATATACCTCAACAATTTTTTTCATTCCTTTTTAAGTATCATTTAGAAAATCAAGGATGCCTTAATTATGTTTTTCTAGTTTTACTCCTATTAATTACTCTCACTCTCTATGTGATTAACTTTTTCTGGTTTTAATAAATAATATTATAGTAAAATGTTATCTTTCCTCCTGAAATTGAAAGTAATTTATGTATATATATATATATATATATATATAAATCTATGGAGGGAGTGTATGTATGTGGAACTTACTATTTGTCAATTACATCCCCAGGAAATTTTTAATGCGAAAGAATTAAAAAACTTATTTAATAGTCTCATTTTCAACAAGAATAGATATATTTTACAAAAATACACTTTAAAAAATATTTGAGTTATGTGGAGTAGATGTCAATTTAGTTGAGATAAAATAAATAAAATAATAATAAATACATTCTTAATTTTTTAAAATTAAAAATATTATGAAATAAAAATAATTCTCCAAAAATTGTGAAATTGAGGGACAAGCAATTAAGCCACTGATATTTTTTTTGCAGCTACGGTTCCGGTGCCAGGAACAGCATTTATTGGTTCCAACAACTTGAGCAATAATAGTTCAATCAATAATTAACATCCAATAACCTTTTCCAAAAAAATATAAAAAAATAAAATAATAAAATAAAACTAGCGTGCAACAATTGTAGTGATACTATAACAAGTGCTCTCTCTCTTTTCCTCACTTTTCCTATTAAAAGGGGAACAAATGGTAGCCTAATTCTAACTTAGGCCATTTTTTAGGTTGTAGTGTTGCAATAATTGTTATCTAGTTTCAATAGCAGATTCGACTGCCTTCAATTCGATAAAATGAGGAACTAAATAATTGGATGAAAATGCTCGTGCGCTTGCATTATATTCGCAATCCTTATTCACATTCAGTGATAGAGCCAGAATTCATGGCAAGGGGACCAAGTCCACTTAAGCTATATAAGAGGTTATATATATATTTATTTAGGAGGATCCACCAAATGACAAGATTAAAAAAAATTAATTTTTTTTATAGATATTTAGGAGAAATTTCGGGAGTCAGACACCCTCTTCGTTCTGCCTATGATCACATTCTGCCCGCAAACTGAAGTAATTAAATGGCCATGAAAAACAGTGACAAGCAATGCCCAAAGAGCAAATACATCTTTTTCAAAAAAAAAAAATTAATGTCTATTTAAAGTGACATCGATCTTTGAATGTTCAATAGTCATCAATTTAACAATTTTGCGACAAGACCAAACTGAGAACTGAACGAATTCCATTCACATGATTTGGATTGGGTCGGTTCAGGTTTCGGTTACAAAAGCATGCTTTCTTTTGGGTTACGATTAGGCCATGGTCTAAAGCCTATACATTGCCAAAACATGCATTTCTTCGGGATCACCGGCTGCATATCCGTACACGATTTGGCAAGAGTCATGGAATCAGTTTCCACCGATTCGAAAATCACATTTAAAAATTTAGCAAACTCCAAAACCAAATTAAAACTTGAGCATATACTGCACCAAAGAGCGGGAGGATCGTGCACCTGAGAAACATAACCTCCTAATAACATTTTAGAATTTGAACTTTACAAGAAAGGATAATTAAATCAATTTACAATTGTAAATTTGAGGTCCAATCCACACGAAAGCCAACTTGCAGCACCAGGAACGGTAAATTTGTTCATACCGAAAGACAAGCGCATTAAGGATCTAAATGTCGTGTGTGAACGGACAAAATTAGTGACTAGCTTCCGTCTCCATAGGGGCAAAAAGGGAAAAATATGTTTCAAACTACACAATCGACGTGCAAGATTTCATAAATGTAGTATTTTCGTCGAAACATTAAACTACAGTTTCCCTGCTTCTCCATGGACGTTATTATGAAATTATCGAGGCTCCATAACTGCTTTTCATAAACTATTTTCATGTATTAGTTCGTCTAATATAATCCCGTACTCTTTTTTTTTTTTTTTGCATTTACAATTCTTTAATCGTTGCTTAATGCACGTTTACAAAATGCATCATACACTTATTAATCCAATTTATGTGATTGCTGTGCATACAACCATTATCTAGTCGTAGTTTGTAAATTTATATAAACCACCTTTTCTATGTTTCTATCTTTTTCTCAGTTTGAATTATACTTTCGAAATGTTTTCGTTTTCTGAGCCTTTTAAAACACCCCATAAAATGAAAGTTTGTTCCTTGATTGGTATTACCCAATTTGCGCTCTGTAAAAGTAAGACACTTGATTGGAAAAATGAAAATCGTCATAGCTAAAAGTGAAAATTAGGTGTATTTTAGGGTGGTTTTTTTCATAACTCCAATCTTTTTTTCCTAATTCTATATGTGTAGCAATAGATGTATAAAGCCAGTTGAAATGTGAAAAGATTGCCAACTTTCAATGTTCTAAACTTATATTACACCACGTTAAAAAAATTGAGGCCCCCTGTAATACGCACAAGTGTTTCTTATTTAATTTTTTTTTAAATTAGCTATGAAAGTTGTTGGTCCTTTTGTCAAATATTGAATAATACAAATAATAAATATGCAACAAATAGATAATGCAATAAATTAAACAGAGAAAAGAGAAGAGAGATTGCAAACGAAATTTATAGTGGTTCAGCCAAAAATCCGTTGATCCCCTGCATCCACTCTCTCAAGTCAAAAGAGAAACCACTTGAGATCCCATCATCACCAATAAAACGATTACACTAACGGCTAGCTTTACGGATACTTGTTTATTTTTACTTGAGACAACTCCTCAAGTTAGAAACAAACCCTCAAGAGTGATACAACTTTGGACTCAAATCTTGAGCCAAGAAAGCTTCTAAATTTATATATGAAAATGGTAAAAAAAGGCTATAAAAGTAGTAAGAGATAGAAGTAGAAAGATTGTTACTCAATGTGATGATTTGAACTCTTCAACAAGCTTCTTATTTATAGTATTCGAGCTTGGTTTGAGATATAGAAGAAATAATCGAGACATGGCAATGAAATCAATAATATTCATTATGTGATCATGACCATATGGGTCAGTTCTTATCCATATGTAGTCGACTTGTCTGTGCGTGGACATGCTGGCGTCCGTTTGTGGACAACCTATCCGTGTAAGGGCAGACTTGCATCCGTGTGCGGACACCTTGTCCAAGTGTGGTCAACGCTAGTCAACTCTTCTGCTAATGTGATTTTTGGTTGTTTTGACCCTCTAAGGCTTAGAATTTGGTCTTTATCACACAAAATTTGTAGATATTTGAATTTTATTTCCAGAAATATAAAGTATACTTTCATTGGATCTACGAGCTATGAGATATACCCATTTTACGAAACAGTGTCAGTTTTGAAAGTGCAAACTATTTTTCTTCATTTTGATCATTTTCTACTTTGAATTGGATTTTACCAAAACATGAAACTTGTAAATATTTGAATTCTATTTGTAGTCATGTTTGTAAATATCCATTGGATTTATGAGTTAGGAGATATGACCATTTTATCGAATAGTTTTTCTTAAAGTATATCGTTTAGGCCTCTACTTCTTCGAGACTTGTTTTTCTTCAAGTTTCATTGTGTTTTGAGCTTGTAATTAACTATGTACCTTCACAAAACTTGCTCAAATATACTCTCCTAATGAGCATAAATTAAACTTTCTTTCTAACTCATTTTTCATCATCAAAATTTATTTGATCAAAACTTGGGTCAACATATGTAACTTATAATAACTTCATTACAAAAAGGAAAATTTATCATTTAATATACCAACCTTTTATCTCAATCTCTAATTAGTACACCAACCTAAAAAAAAAAGCTAATTTTTTATCATTCTTTTGTTTATGTGTCAATTAGTACATTGTTAACACTTTTCATCCATTTTTGGCCCACGTGCATTGCACGTGCCGTTTAATGTCATGTGTAAGGGCCAATTTAGTCTTTTTCCCACCCTCAAGTTACTTAACTTTCCCAAGTCATTTAAGCCCTAACTCATATATGAAGAGAGAGAGAGAGGCGATACAGGTGAAGAAGGAAATTATGGTTCAATATTTGGCTACAAAGGCGACGAAGAGATAATATGCTTCATTATTGGGCTACGAAGGCAGGGCAAAAGAGAAATTAGGGTTTGGTTTAAATTAGTGTAATGAGATACTGCATACGCGAAAGACCATTGGCAGATGGTCTTAGAACTCTACCTTACAGTAAGTTAACTTTATTTATATATTTGATATAATTTGTAGTTATTATCAATCAACTTACTTTGTTTTAATAAAATTAAGTTTACTATTGCTATTACTTCATATGTTGAAATTTGAGTTTGTAATTATTATCCGTGTTAATTTTTATTTTTTAAATTAGGGTTTACTACTGCAGTTACTTGAAATAATGAAATTAGAGTTTGTAATTATTATCTGTATTTGCTTAATTTTTATATTTTAAATTAGGATTTATTACTTTAATCACTTCTATATTTGTGGGTTTTCATTTAGGAAAAACTATGTCATGGGCGGTACTTTGACAAGGGATCTGAGATTAGATACTTGGAAGGGAAAGTTGATTATATTGACTTTTGTCATCCTAAGGTAATGTCATATCTTGAATTATTTAAAATGGCCAACTTACTGGGCCATATGAATATTAAAAAATTCTTTTTCAAAAAGGGTGGGTCTGGGTTTAATCAACTGAAGGAAATATTAGTTGTTAAGGATGCAATTGGTCTTGGTAAGTATGTAGATGATGATTTTGTAGTTGAAGTTTATACTGAGAGCCATGTGGTATTGAATGTCCATTTCAGTTCATATGAATTTGATGATGATAATAATGATAGTTTATTTGATGTTTTGAAAGAAATGAAATATGAAAATTATGAAAATATGGATTTTGAATTAGAACAGTTAGAGATATTTGATGGGAGTGTTGAAGAACTGGGAGGGAATGATAATTTGGTGAATGTGTCCATACGTCAAATTATAGATATTGCACCTTAATTCTTTGAGGTTGCTCGGGGTAATGAGGCTGACATTGTCAATAAGGGGTATTCTTATTCAGATGAGTCTGATGGCTTGGACACCCCTGATAGTGATGGTGTGAGGGCAAAGAAAAAGGTTGAGAAAAGATTTCAAACAATAGATATTAAAAAGGTTAAGTTTATTGTGAGAATGAAATTCTCCAATGCTGCTACTTTTAGAAGTGTTGTAACAACCTATACCCTTCAAGAAGGAAATGATGTAAAGTACAAAAGAAATTCTTCCTATAAGATGTTACTTGAGTATGTCCAAGGTTGTCCTTAAAGAATTTTTTTCTACTAAAGTGAGAGATGAAGCAACAGTAAAGATCACATCGGCAAAGGTTGAGGGAGATATTGATAACATAGATAATGAAACTTTGTGGAGCCAGATTGGTGAGATTGATAAATTATGGGACTCACCAATGGAACATCCCCAAACAAAAGTGTGTACTTTGAATCTAAAACTTGTTTTTACATTTGTTCACTATATGTCATTTTATTTCATTCATTTAGTTTATTTTATAATTGCATAAAGTGTCACTAAGAATAAGCTCCAAGCTTATGAATGCTCCTAAAAAAGGCCCTAAAACTGTGCAATATGTAGATCTAACTGAAACAAAAGATGGCGATGTTGAGAAAAAGAAGCTTCCCCTAATCTATAAATCAGTCGACACACTAATTCATGCTGGAATAATGAAGCCTCCCCCACCCAGTTTGGGAAATAGAAAATTCTATTCAAGGGAAAGTTTTACACAACAGTTAAATCATTTGCAAGAGTTAAGGAAGCCGAAATTCAAGAGAGGAGAGTTCTTGCATTGAAGAAGAAGCAAAAATCTAATTAGTTGTTTATTTATGTATTGTGTATTATTGACTTGTACTCTTTGGCTTAAAACTAATGTGTGTTGTGGTAGAACCAGCCACAAATCCAAATTTTGGATATATTTTGTTATTGCTCAAAACTTGTATGTTTAAAGCAAATCTTATTATTGGCAATACAAGGTTATGGAAATATGTGTACATGGCAAGTTTATGACAATGTGTCTTTATGGCAAGTTTATGACATTGTCTGTTTCATGGCAATATGTTAATATGTGATGATTATAGCAATATTTGATTCTAATTTGTCAATGCTGCAAGGTTGTGTTTATAGTGCAATGTCTGTGTTTATAGCAATATTTTTATGGACAAATGTCTATGTTTATATTATGTTTATGGCAACGCAATGTTTACATTGTCTATTTGATGCACTTTTGTTAGTGTCTGCAATGTCTGTTTCATGGCAATATGTTAATGCTACTTTGTTGATGCTACTATGGGCAAATGTATGTGTTATATGTTTATAGTAAATGTGTTTATCCCATTTGTAAGTTAAATAATTAAATGTTTGTGTCATGTGTTATGTGCTTATATTTATCTCATGTGTTTATGACCGAATGTGTTAAGGTTGTGTATAGGCTACAAGGATGATGGGACATAAAATACTTAAAAAGTAAAAACATATAATTCTAAAATAACACTTATATTTATTTCATTATACATCATTACAACACTTAGAAAGTAAAAACATACAATTCATAGACATAAACCCTACAAAACATCATTCTAAATTGATAATCATAAATACTAATACTATCATTCTGAAATAAAAACATATCATTCTAATGCATAAAACTAATACCCTAACACTAATTCATGAATCACATTGTGGAATCAACAGTTTTGCAGCCACATCACGGTAACAATATAATAACAAAAACTATTGCAATAATGGACCACATATAAAATTTTCTTGTTTTCGCACGAATTGTGGCCCTCTGTAGCTCAATATCAGCCTCTATAGCATTAATTCTTCTTAGTAGACCTAGAATAATAATCCTAGCATGAAGGTACAAAGGTGGATCAATCCAAAAAAAGTAACCAGACCTACCATATTCACAAGCCTTGAATCCTCTACCAGGATTGGTATCAATCCATGTTGTGCATTGTATAGCTCTTCTGAAACAAAAACAATCCATTTTAGCGATGTCTGATTTAATTTTTAATTTTCAAGAATTTAGGATTTTTTTTTCAAAGATGGCGAATTTGACTGTGATTGGGACTGGATGTGTGCGAAAAGGGTTGCTTAATGGTTTCACAAAAGAGGGAAGGCAGAGAAGGCTTCTTCGCAGTTGATTTAGGGTTTGAATGTGTTGAATTAGGGTTTGAATCGGTTGATTTAAGATGTTTATACAGATATATACATATATGTATCAACGGATATATATCCATTGGTGGGAGTCTGAAGTTGGGTTGGGAAAAAGACTAAGTTACTCCCAACACGTGGCATTAAATGGCACGTGCAATATACATGGGCCAAAAATGGATGGAAAGTGTTA
>MKEJ01045069.1:0-23277 GCA_001753735.1 Embelia ribes | reverse complement strand
TAATTAAATCCCATCATATCGATTTACACAATTATGGTTTATTAGGGAAAAGACATACGGAATGGATTCATGAAAAATTTACATCAACACAACGACAATTAATAGTAGAATTCGATTCCGCGTTTAGATCGTCAAACAGAATGATCAATCACCAAGAATTAAGATTTTCTTGGCTCCAGATCCCCCCTTTTGCCTTTTTTCGCCTGTTAGTTTGAGAATATGTGATAATAAATATGTTTATTTTGCCCAACGCATGAAAATATTATATTATGAACTTTAACAGTTCGATCGATAGAATCAATACTTGGATCGGTCGAATTTTACTGGTCAAATTTTCAACAGTTCGATCTATCAAACCATTACTTGGATCGATCAAACTTCACTGGTCAAATCAAACTCTTTCCACTTCGAATTAATTTTTTGTCAAAACACGAAAGTTGTAGATAATTGAAATAGTTTTCCATCGGTATTTATAAATCCAAATTAAACTTGCAATTTAGGAGTTATGCCCAAAATAACAAACTGTTGTTCGGAAAATATTATTCAAAAAAAGTTACTTCACATCATTTGAAATTCTAAACTCATCAAGTATCTCCTCAATACTCGTTATATTGTTAAACATATCGTTTCAAGTATCTAACCCTTAAATTTTAAAATGGGGCCTTACAACTCTTTAGAAAAAGAAAAAGGTAAGAAGCAAAATTTCCTATACTTGTGTATTTTTTGCAAAAGAGAACTTTGTTTCATCATAATTTTCCATTATTAGTTCTTTTAAGAAACATACTATTGAAGCTATTAAGTTGGCATGATGTGGTCTATTTAGCTAGTAAGAATCACAATTCTCATCCATCAAACATTGTGAAATGGTAATTATGTTCTGAAATTCTTGATAATTTCTTCCAATCCTCTTTTTAACTAACGTTAATCATTCCATTATTACCATTTGCTTGATTAAACTAGTCCTTGTTACTTTGTTAGTATCAAATTTTAAATTTGGTAAAAGCACATCTATGCTTGTACTTGTTTAACCAATTATTTTACATATAATTAATAGATTATACAAGCAATACCGTAAACTTGCTAAACAAGATTCATGACTAAATGGTACACACGCTAACACATAAAAAAAAAAAAATGCATGTAGGAATATCTTACATATGATCACTTAAAATTGTATTGGATCCTACAATGATAATTTATAGATTCTTGGTGAAATATTTTGAAGGTAGTATGAAAAAATTTCTACAAATTTAAATGTATAAAATCAACATAAAAAAATATAAAATATCTGCTAACATATTTTCACTACGATATATATAGTGGGCCCTCAGCATTGTAGCTAGACTATCTATCTCTACACAAGCAATACTTAAAAGCAAAGTATGAACATAACATATGAGAATACGGAAAAGTTCCACTACAGTGCCTTTACCTTTAATTTATATTTGATTTAATATCTCAACTTCTATACTTGTTCCATTTTAAAATTATTCCAACATTTGATATAGTGAAGAAATTAAGTATTTGATCACTGACTCTATCAAACATATGATGGACTTTATCTGAGCTCCATTTAGGGCAGTTCAGTTTTGCCAAAGGAGTCCCAAAATCCTTTTAATTAAAACGAAACATCATTTATTATTTACGGCTAAAATTTCTATTTTTCGTTGTTCTCATGATTGTTCTCACTTCCGTGCTCCATTATTTTCAAAATATACCTCTACCTAGTGTTTATATATAAGTAAGTCAGTTTACATATTTGTTATATAAGTTTACAAAAATATAAGTAATATCAGAATCTCAATTAATTGTAAATTGAATAAATGGAAATTACATTGATACATTATATTAAACATAACTTAAAGATTAAGGTCACTAAATTGGAAAAAACAAATTCCCGATTTCAAAACAAATAGTAAGAAATTGGAAAGAAAACGAGAGGGAGAATCGGAATAAGAAAGGGTGGGGCCAACTTTAATTATTACGATTGTAAAGGCGTCATTGCTTCGGTGGCAAGCAAGGGTTTCGAGAAAACTCTGTTGCCGTTATGAGGTGGCAAACTCTTATTTGCTGTTTTTTTCCGCATCATCCAATAACAATGCGGCTTCCCTAATACACTCCGGTCCCACCTTTTAGGTATTGCCAAGAGTAATTTTATTTTGTCATATTACTCTAAGGGTTTGTTTTGGATTACAGTTTTTAAGAAAAAAAAAAAAGAATTTTTTAGTTAAAAAAAAAAAAAAATGCATCGCCCCGTAGATTTTGTTGCTTCCTGTCCTGCTAATCCCGTGTTTGGGAGCCAAAACAAGGAAGGATATAAAAAAGAGTTAAGTTTCTATCCGTCGCAGCCATAACAAAGAGTAAGTTTCTTCTGCAATGTGGGATCTACGTACACAGTCGTACCCTCTGTTTACAAAAATGGTTTTTCCATGGAGACGAACCCATTAGCCTCCAGAAATATTACAACAAAAAAAATAGCTTTCCATGAGTATCCCTTCATGTAAGGCATCCCAATACAACACAATTTGCACTTTTCCGTTTGGAAATCATATAAAAAAACTGAAAATTGAGAGTTGTCAACATGAAAGGTATCCAAATGTAGCACTGAAAAAAAAAACAGACGATAAACTAGATGGATAAACAACGCATCCAAAAGACAATGTAAAACAAAAGAATCTGAAATAGCTAAAGGAGAACACTAAGCACAATCTGAATCTGGCAATTGATGCAGCCCATCCACATAAGGAGACGTAATACCGATACGAGTACTAAAATGACAGTAAATACAACAGCAAGCGTTGAAAACTCGCAAACAATCACCAACAAAAGCTGCAGAATATCTAAACAAGAACATAAAATTTTAGACTAAAGTTCAAATGACAGAACAACCAACAATCCAACATGGGTGCTCAGTTGATAAGGTTGATAGTAACTCAAATTTCTTCAAGGGTAAAAACATAAAAATTCTACAAGAAATTGTAACATCTGAACAAAATATAGCCAAGTAGAAGACATGAAGAAAAGAAAAAATCAAAAACATTATTGCAACATCTGAACAAAATATAGCCAAGCAGAAGACGAGAAGAAAAGAAAAAATCAAAAATATTCCAAGGAAAAATAGGATTTCCATAAATATCACATTTTCCCACAACCCTACCACAACATACAGGGCTTGTTTGGTTACAACTTATAAAATTCAGCTTGCTCAACTTTTAAGTCGAATTTATTTGTTGTTTTGGCCTATATAAGCTAGATGTTTTAAGTTAGATGCATTTAATTTTTTCCTTATTCATAAATAAACTAATTTATTTGCTTAAAAATTACAGCCAAACAATCCCATCGTAAACATAGAACATGCCACAAGTCCCCAAATTCTTTCCATAAACTTTTCTGTAGCCAATTTCCCTATATCTACAGTTAAAAATGCATAACAGCCAGAAAGAAGGGAAACCCAAATCCCCAAGTCCCTTCAAATGGCATCTAATGGAATTATATCACAAGTTTCTCCACATGACCTGCTTGACCCAATGCATCAACCAAACAAGCATAGTTCTTGCAAATTATGCTAATATGATCAAAGAACGAAAAAGAAAAACACAGAGAGATTCAAGCCCGAATGGTTTACACTATGTATGAGAGAGAAGAGTTTGTAGATTTCAATCATGGATTAGAACTAATACAAACTCTTGTTAACCAAACCAGAGTGGCCAACAGGCAGATAATAGGTTCAATATCTCTCAATCTGTTCTCATGGGGATAAGCTATTGATTTCTCATAAAAGCCGTTCTGTACAAAAGCGGCAATAATGGTGTTAAACAAACTGGGGTTGGGAGTTTTGAAGTGGGAAAATGCCAACTCAGAGTCGAGGATACTACCACCTTGTTGTACTTTGTAATTAAAGCATTAGCGGAGTGGGAACACAACCTCTATAAGTTAGGGTCATACACACTTCTATTGCGACTCGTGGGTCATAGGTACAACGTCTCTAGACCATACAAAAATCCATTGCGACTCGTGGGTCACAGGTACAATCTCTCTAGAAGTAGGGGTACAATTGTGTACATCAGACCCTGTAATACGGGAGATTTGTGCACGAGACTGTTCATATATATATAGCAGAGTGATAACACTAAATTTTTCAAACAGTCTTTTTTTACTCTGAACCCATATTAAATTCCTTACACTTCTCACTGAAAAGTCTTAATAGGGGAATGAGAAAGGACTAATATAAGCAACAAATCAATTCAATCAAAATTCCCGATATGGGATATAACTTTAGCAGCCTTCTAGTTATAACAAATCCAAGTCTAGATCAAGCAGCTCTATGAACAAGCTGCCTGCCTCCTCCCAATAGCCATTTTGTGCATAACCTATGATAGACAAGAGTTGTGTTTATATAATTTAAGTATATGAATTGTGGAGGACTTAAATTCAAGAACAGAGTTTTTTAAATATTGATTTGAAGGAATAACCTACAAAATACCCGTGCATGTAGCTGTAATTGTTGCAACTTGTAGTAAGATTAGAATTTGCTTGATTATAGGAAAATATGGATTAACAAGAACTATACCACCCATTCCTAGTTATTCCAATCACAATTACAATCCGTAACGCTAGTATATTAAATCGTTCATTGAAAATAAAAATGTTAATACCTGATCGGATTATTAGAGATTACTACCATTTTCCACCTGTCCCTCCTCAAAATACGCAGTGATCATCGCCGTTATTGCAACAACATTCTTTTCAGGCATCCGATCATACTTCTTAGCCTTATCAAACCTTCCATTCATCACAGTCCAACGCAACATTTCCATGCCGCATTTGATCAAGCAGAGCCCTTGATCTCTCCGTTTGGTGATTAGCACATTAAGATTCTTCCTATTTTCACCGTGATTACGATCCTGATTTCCCCAGAAATCGAACTCTACATAATGTTACCTTGTATATTATTGTTCAGAATTAAGTTCAGTATAGCCAAAATTATTTCCTGACTCCTTTCTTAATTCTCTAACAGTACCCATCAATTATTGCGGGGTAACAGATCACATTCTTCATAGGGATTTCCTTAAAAAGCCTAGCAACTTCACCAATCCTACCTCCGTCTTCATTCTTAACACGGCCCATTCTCATGGAGTTCCAGGTAAGTACGTTCTCGCAACAATCACTTTGATTCCTCAAGATAATCAAGATGCCCATTTTTCCTTGCACCAATCAGGCATTTCATCGCACATCCGGCACCAGCTTTGATCTTGCTAACCTGTAAAAGCTCAAAATTGGGGATAAGTTCATTTAAGAGCATGGAGGGGATGGGATCTCAATAGAATGAGAAGTAGAACTTTACGAGAGCACAGATAACCAAAATCTGTGGGGCTTTCTTGGCATGGAATGAGGAAAAATGCATAGAAATTACAAAGTAATTTAAAAGCTTACCCATAATACGATAAAAAAATATGCTAACAAAATGGATCTGATTTCAATTTATCAACAATAGGGGTACACTTCCCGTACTCTTTAGAATCTAACATCATCTTGAGTTATCCAACAGTTAAAAGAAACTAAATAGAAGTTGGCCCCTAAGGGGTGGAGCCAAACGTCATAGATACTCGAACTAGAGTCAAATTAACACTTGTCAAGTTCAAGGTCGGCTTGAGTTCCAAGTCTATATATATTTGTTACTCAAATTACTGCGAAAAGTCAAATATAAATAACAAACACTAACTCAACTAATTTCTCATGTCAAACTCGAGCTATTATTTAAAAACTTAACTTGCATCCACCCCTAGCCTCAGATACACTGCATTGGATACCAACCATTATAAGACCAATTGACAACATTACAGAATTAAAACAGTGGGATTGAAATTTCAACAATAATAGTCCTGACAACAACCAATCCCAGATTTGAGATGCAACCAACAACAATCCAAGAACAAAAGACATTCACCTCAATCTTCATCTTCTATGTGAAGCATTGACATAAACCACCATGGCATAACATGGTACTTTAAAAAAACATAGGGCAAATAGACGACTATATAAAAAACAGATACTAGTAGATTTGTTCAACATCAGGAGCGATAACAAAACACAGTTAAAAGAGAGTACTTAATTAGGCCACAAACGAGAAGTTCCCTACATAACAATCGATCATCAATCAACTACAAGAACATAAAAACACAATCCACAACGACCGATCCATCACCACCATTGCAAAGCAAGGTCCGAGAACTTAAGCTCGTTCACCCCTGATCCTCCTAGCAAGCTGGATGTCTTTTGGCATGATGGTCACGCGCTTGGCATGGATGGCACAGAGGTTAGTGTCTTCAAACAGACCCACAAGGTAGGCCTCAGCAGCCTCTTGCAGTGCCAGAACAGCATGGCTCTGGAAACGCAGATCAGTCTGAAAACAAAAAACAAAATGGATCAAAATACATTACACACTATCATTTCATATACAGAAAACAAGGTATGAGTGAAATAATAGTGAATTGTTCATTAAAAGAAAGACGAAGGGGCCAAAACACAGTTACTAGAATGTCAAAGCAAAACCATGAAAATGCATTGGCCCATCGTCACACTAACAATCTGTATATGGGAACAGTTTCATGCATACACAAACTTTCATACAGAATAATGAAAGATATTTATGGCATAAGACAAATAAGCCCTGTTACTAAAACTTATACATCAAAATAACCACATGATGTATACAGCTTTATTTGGAAAAGAATCAAGGGTCCCATTAGCATAACAATTTTCAACTCATTAATTTTACCACTCAAGAAATTAAAAATTGGGCTGAGATATATTGAGAATGCCAACACCAAACCCTATAAACTTGAAAATACAACTTGGAACAAAAAATAGTCCTCCAGTTCAAGGGGAGCACTGCAGGAAACCCCCATATTGAATAGCTTTTAGATACATTATTAATCAACAAGTACCCTTTGGTTTGATTACCAAAATAAGGGGCAGTGACTCATTTAGGAAAAATGGTGGGAGTGCCTATTAAATAATAAGAAAATTCAAAAGGCATAGAATTTACCTTGAAATCCTGTGCAATTTCACGGACAAGCCTCTGGAAAGGAAGCTTCCTGATCAGCAGTTCAGTACTCTTTTGATACTTGCGGATTTCACTGCATACATTCAAAACACATGAATCATTTGCACCTAACACATCCCATTTAAGCTAGCAAACAAAAGTCTAAACATGCACCAACTCCCAATCAGTTATAAATCCACTCACCGAAGAGCAACAGTTCCGGGACGGTATCTATGGGGCTTCTTCACGCCTCCCGTGGTAGGGGCAGACTTACGTGCAGCCTAAAATAACCAAAATAAAAACATAATGTTATTACCCACAAAAAAATTAACACAAAAAACATATAGAAGCAACAAATAGAAACATGTATACCTTGGTAGCGAGTTGCTTCCTAGGGGCCTTTCCTCCAGTGGACTTACGAGCAGTTTGCTTGGTACGTGCCATCTATTGAAAAAAAAAGCATTATTTATAGCATACAATTGAAACAGTATATCTCCCTAACAAAAATATATCAATGTAGCACCAAGAGAACAAAATTTAAAGACATGATAAATTGGCTACCACAAGCCTAACACTATTATTAGTCACAGCTTGGTTAGATAAACCGAATAATAAATAAAAACTAAAAAGGAAAAAGAACTAAAGATATATAAAATAAGCCCCACACAGAAACTAACCCAAGAATATCGTCATCAATAATGAAAAGGCCAAACTATCTGATAATTAAGATTTTAGCACCACAAAAATTAAGCATCAATTATTAGTAACAATTTAAAAATAGTCAACAGAAGCAATTCAATTGGGGTAAAGGGAGCAATCACTAGCTAAAATATAAAGAAATATAGCGAGAATCAATTATAACATGAACAAATGAACTCCAATAACCACCCGGGGATGGAGCAACAAATACAAACCCCCTCATAATTTAAAAACTGGACTTGATATCTTATATTTTTTTAATATATGCTATCAGCCTCACGTAATATAGTTCTAGCCCCTAGCCATCCATATATATATGAATATGGATTGCGCAATGCATAGAGCTAATTGCTAAGGCAAGAGCTAGGAGGGTCTAATGTATGCAACTTTATCTCTATTTCCAAAGAAGCGGTTCAAATAGGCAAGTCTATATCCTATAAGTTGCAATTGAGGCATGTAAAATCCTAATTTATAGAGATTCAAATTCGGACTTCAAATGTCACCCATGTCAATTTTAGTAGAGATTGATTGAACAAGGAGAAATTCAGCCCCTAGGTCAATAAATCCTTCATGAATGGGTAACGCTCCCACTCTAAATCCTTGGTTTGCTCCCGTTGTCACACAACTTTTTGAATTACAAGTCTGACCCACTTATTGTAACACTCCCACTATGCGACCTGGTGACCTAAGTTTATTCCCTTGTTTTCAATTACTTGATCCGCCCCCATATACACCATGAACACAACGGCACCTAACCCTTAAGTTCAGCCCCCATTTTCAATAACTTGTTCGGCCCCTATAAACACCATGAACACAATGGTACCTAACCCTTAACATCGTAACATGGATAACTTATCAGCTAAAACCCACCTACGTTTAGAATATCAATACACAATCCCTAACCCCCAGATATACCATGAATAATTATGAACTAAACCCTATAACTTTTCACTATTAATATAATAATATTTATCACCTAACCGAGAATCATAAGAACCTACATATTAAAGACATCAAAGATTGTATGAATATTTATCACCTAACCAAGAATCAAATATTACCGAAAGATCACCACAAAATCCATAACCCTTGATATAAAACTACCAAATTAAAAAAAAAAAAAAAATCCTTACAAATTCATATATAAGAGAAAAAAATCTTCCAATAAATTATTATTATTAATATACAGATAATATATATATATATAAAATAATAACAAAGATTCTAAACATACCTCTCTTAATTGACAACCGAAGAACGCTCTCTCTCTCTCTCTCTATACGACCAACAAGTTTGACAGAGAAGGGGTTACGTAGGTATTTATATAGCAAATTCATACAAATTCATATATAAGATTATATATATTATATATTATATAAAAAAAGGTTAATTAAACGGTTTGTTTGTAGCAAAATCATCGGACGGCTATGCGATGCCTTGGTTGTGTTTTCTCCGCCGCGAATTGGACGGTTGAGATTTTACGTTGAACGTTTGAGTTGGATCGAGTCAGATGAATACTTAATTGCCATTGGTCGGAAATCTTGCGGGTGTTCTTTTAAGGAAAAACAAATATATATACTTAATTTTGTCAAATAACAAAAAAAAAATCCAAATATATATACTTAATTTTGTCAAATAACAAAAAAACATCATCTTAAGCAGCGGCGAGCGTACTGGTTTTGATTTAATGATTGCGAGTTGAATCTAACCGAATCAATAAATCGGTAATGACTTTGAATCTGTTTGTTCGGTAGTGATTCTGAACCGAACTGGTTATTGTGCTGAACCGATAACTATTATGTACTTGTAAAACGGATAGTAAATTTATTTTATTTTTCCGAACCAATATCATTAATTTCGGTTTAAACTTGTACCGATTAGGTTCGGTGGGTAAAACAAGTGTTCGTTTTCAATAGTTATACCAATTTGGTTTTGTTTTGGATTGAACCGAATCGTTTCTCAACCCTAATCTTAAGGATTTAACTTAGATCCTATCCACAAAACGTTTCAATAATTTATGCTTTTAAATTATTAAAGCGAAATTAGCATATTCTACGTGTACCATTTATTTCGTCGAATGCTTATTATCATAATTTATGCTCTTATACAAAAGTAATTAAATTTTATGATATTTTAAATTACAAAAATAAAATAGAATAAATAAGTGAAAATTTTATTACTTGAATATATAAATAAATCATAATTATTATATATTAATTTTTTTAGTAGGATTCAACATTAAAAAATTGAGTTACAAATCTAAATTTAGAATATAAGGTTCAAGAACATTTGTTATTTAATAATAATAATAAAAAAATACGATCCATCTTTAATTTTTCCCTAAAATGTGAAAAATAAAAAATATAGAAAAATAAGTTTTCAGTCTGATGAGAAAACTTAATTTTTGAAAAATATAAATATTAAAAGTCAACAAGCAAACAAATTTTCAATTTTAATAAAATATTGAAAACCAGATGATTGGTCAAGGCCCAAATAGTTTGGAATTTATTTAGGAACCAAAACTGAAGAGGATATGTTAATTTTTAAAGACTTCAATACAGAATATACTTGAGCACAATGGAATAAAAAAAAATGTGTATTAATAATAATAAGGTCCTTAATTTCCAAAAAAAAAATAATAATAAGGGCCTCCCAGAGGAAGTGGCTCGGACCGTTTAAATTGAAGCTTCGAATTCAAGTATCAATGTATGCAATAATCATTTTGAGAGAGATATACGTAACGATATCCGATCGCATATTGAAAGATTAGTCCAGAATCACAGAAAAAGGCACGAGAATACCTTTGAAAAAAAAAATGTAAAAAATTAGCCCCCACCTAAAATCTACAGTTTATATACTAAAAGAACATAAAATATTGCCCCATGGCGTACCCCACTTGGTACTCGGTAGGGCTTTGCACTAAATGACAATGGTTCGAATCCTGACAGCTGCAATATAGAATTTTCACTTCCTTTCCGGCGGTTGCTGGATACCTGACTTAGAAACAATGCGAGCGATTACATATTTTGCGCACCAAAAGAACATAACACATTTTATTATTAGGTTAGGTTAGAAAAGAGAACTATTTTTCCATTGCCGGAGAGAGAGTGAAAAACTCCGATCACCTCCGCCGTGTTCTCTCCGCCCGGAACACCTTCTATATATATATATATACACACATATACATATATATAGAGAGAGAGATGTGGATGTTCTATCTGATCTCGCTGCCGTTGACGGTGGCGATGGTGATCCTCACTTTGAGGTACTTCTCTGGGCCCCACGTACCTCGCTACGTGCTCTTCACCGTCGGATACACGTGGTTCTGTTCCCTCTCCATCATCATCCTCGTTCCCGCCGATATCTGGACGGTATTTTTATCTCGCATCTCTTAATTTCAGTTCATTCTATTGTTTCTATACATATATACATGTATATGTATGTATATATTTTTTCACGGGGGGGGGGGGGCCCCACTGTCGTAAACTCCAATTTTTCAGGGGTTTGAATTGAATAGTGTTTATATGTATCGACGCCTACAGTTCTGACCTTTTGTTAGGGCTGGCCGCAAGCCGAGCTGTAAAAAATTCGTCTGCCGTTGGGTTCTAAGTTTAAGGATATTTCGATCTGGGATTGGATTACCGAGAGTTTTGAGAATCGATTGGCTTCGTGGAAGTGAGAATACCTGTCCTAAGGTGGTCATTTGACTCTAATTAAGGGCACCCTGTTGACTTTTCCTAGGTATATGCTTTCACTTTTTCGGTGTTGGTCCAGAATAGGTTAGAGAAGATGCATAGAAATTTTTCTTTGGGGTGGCGTTGGAGAACAGTTTACGTATCATCTTGTCAAGTGGGATGTGGTTTGCTCTCCTGTTATCCATTAGGAAGTTAGATATTTTTTTATTTAAGCCTTTCGGGTAAATTTAGAACCGGATGGTTGGTGGAGTAGAGGAGTAGAGTTGGTGTTTTAGTACGACAAATTCTTCGGTGGCTGGAGATCGAATGCCCTTCAAATTGCCGCCAGTGTGGGTTGTGGAAAGCAATTATGGCCATTGGGAACACTTTCTCTCCCATTGGAATGGAAAGATCCAAAATCTTTTGTTGCCGATAGCTACGTGTATATGCGAGGGCACCAGATGAGTGGACTCGAAGCAACACATGCACATAGATTAGAGATGGTGCGCCTGTGGAACTTGCATCTTTCCCTTGGTGCTTATTCTGTGGTTGCATTGGGAAGTTCTATTCGATAACTTTGTCTCCTTAGATGAATGCATATTATTCAATGGGGCCTCATATGGGCTGAATTGCCCCTATTCTACTCTAATTTGACTCACTACGTGTGGAATGAGATCAGATGTTTTGATTTCATTTCCGTATTCAATTACGTATCAGAAACTTGATTTTGTTTGTCAACTTATATTATGGTCTTTGAAACTTGATGCTCTATCAATGGAATGTAGAGAGGGTTGTAGCTTGACGAACCACATTATTTATCTTGAATATTTGAAACCGGTGTATATTTGTAAATATAAAAAGGGCGTACCTAGTGCCGAAGCTCCCACACTGTGGGGTCTAGGAAAGGGAATATTTAGGCAGTCTTTCCCTTGCTTTGCAGGGTGGCTAATTCGAACCTGCAATCAGTAGCGCACAATGGAGAGATTCCACCATTGCGCTAGGCCCGCCTTTCGGTGTATATTTGTAAATATGCTTTAAAAAATCTTCTAAACTCATCACATTGGCTCTGTAATCATTCTTTTCCCTTATTTTAACTCTGTTACTTTTACTGGCATTAGTAATTCTCTTTGTGGTTTTACAGACAATAATTGGTTCTCAGAATGGAGGCATAGGCTTCTTCTGGAGTTGGTCATATTGGAGTACGTTTTTGCTTACTTGGTACGTTAACTTTATGATTTTTGAATGCCACCCGCTTTTTTCTGTTGTTCTCTTTGTTGCCCTAGTTCAGGAATATACCGAACATAATCAAAGTTTGTGTAAGTTTCTTTTCAGGGTACTCTATAGAAGTTATCATTTGATTATTTATTTATTTTTTTGTAGTGAAGATAATTGAGTTTAATTGCTTGGTAACTAAGTATCACTATCCGAGTCGGGTTTGACCACTACAAGTAGTGCTATTGTCTCTGAACATTTCCTAGTTAACATGATCTATTTTGGATGTCCATTTTGTTGCTTGATGGTGGTGTTCATGTTGTTTCCGCCCCAACTTTTCCCTTGCCAATTTAAGATCTCTTGCTCTTCTTAGATACCAATTAAAGTATCCCGGTTATGAAATGTTTCTATTGTTTCAAATAATTTTACAGCTGGTTTATACTTACAAATATGTGCATGTGCAGTATATGTGTGCATTTGTGTTGTCTACTTCTTCGCCCTTGCATTGATGTTGTCCCTCAGATATATGATTTGACAAAATGGTTTTCTAACCTTGTTATTCTTCCAAGCAGGGTTGTGGTTCCCCTAATTCAGGGCTTCGAAGATGCTGGAGACTTCAGCATGATGGAAAGATTGAAGACTAGTGTGCATGTTAATTTGCTATTCTATTTCATTGTGGGATCCGTTGGCCTTTTAGGACTTATCCTCCTTATAATTTTTCACAATAAATGGTTAGTCCTTGGCTTTCTTCAATTTTTTTTACAACGGGTTCTAATTTTTGTGTGTTTCTTCACTATGTCTTAGAGTCACATCATCAATGTGAAGTTTTCAGCTTATTGATTAGTTGAAATAACTTATTGTTTCAATATGTTATTTCTGCTTTGCGATCTGGTTGCTTAACATTTATGTTTCACGGCAACTTGGGCTTCTTTTTGCTCAATGTGGGAAGTATGGACTTAAAAAAGAATTTTGGGAACGGTAAGAGGTCAGAAATATAACAATCTACTTTTGACATGATTAACTTGGCACTTTAAAAGAAAATCTTCTTTCCGTGAAGTATATTCTCACCTCATGCATTAGGTGAGGCTTATAGAGCCATTAGGTGTTATGCTGCTTATGCCGGAAATGAGGCTTGTGGAACCATTAGATAAACATTGGCGTTTATGATATTTGCTCTTATCAAACAGGGAAAAAAATGCCATATTGGTATTGTTGAAATATGAAATGGATGTGTGATGTCCATGGCAAATTATTGGTTTTTGGTTAAATAAAATCACCAGAGAATAGTTACTTGTGTCCTGCCACACTTCCACTCAAACGGTATATATTGTTATCATCTCAAGATTATCATTATTTTTCCAACAACCATTCTTACTTGATTAGGATAGAAAACTTCATCTTGATAATTCTATGGCAAAACATTGCTTGTTGCAATGCATCTTGTGGCATCAGCTCACGAGATTGAGTTATTTGATATTCTTTTGCCTCCCTTGTCGGCAGGAGTGGGAGTGTTCCGGGTTTAGCTATGGGATGCTCTAACACCTTTGGACTTGTTACTGGTGCATTCCTTCTTGGTTTTGGGCTGAGTGAAATTCCAAAGACCATTTGGAGAAATGCTGACTGGACTACTCGCCAAAAGGTTCTCTCTCATAAAATAGCTAAAATGGCGACCAAACTTGATGATGCCCATCAAGAATTATCAAACGCTATTGTAGTAAGTGCTTTTCATTGCTTAATTTTGAGCAATTTTTTATCCCTATGTATCTTACCAGAAATGTGGTGTGTGATTGTTCCATTCTTTGCTAGTACCTTAATATTTTGATAAAGCAAGGTCACCGACTCACGGTGAATAGGTAGCGACGTAGTGTTCATGTTTGACATAAAATGTTTTAGTCAAAGCAAAGTATGTTAAATTGTGGATCATAGGCTTTTTGCTACGGAGTTTTGAGAAAAGTGCGATGGTGCAAGGAGATGGTGCTTGTGCGCTTGATTCCAAAACTTTACATTGGCACAGATAGTGAATTACTTGTTTTTGGACTGGTTGACTTCTCATTCCTTTTGTACGTAACTTTGGTCATAATTTACCTTGTTAGGTAGCTCAGGCAACTTCCAAGCAGATGTCCAAGCGTGACCCTTTGAGACCATGCATGGATGTTATCGATAATATGTTAGTTCAAATGGTATTTCTGCTTCTTGTATTTTTCCCCCTAATGCGTTAGTTCCAAATGTCTTGCTTAAGCATCCTATTCAATTTCACTCTGCCAGTTCCAAGAAGATCCAGGCTTCAAACCCCAAGGTGGGACATTAGGTGAAAACGATATGGATTATGATAGTGATGAGAAATCAATGGCAACTCTTCGGCGGCATCTCAGGGGAGCTAGAGAGGAGTATTGTAGATATAAAAGGTAAACCGCAAGATGGGAAATAAATATTACTTGGAGTTCTGTCTGGGCTAAAAGATTTTTGCATTTCTCATGCTTCTTTGATTTTCTTGTTATGCGATCTGCATGTCTGATATGTTACAAATTATCTATATTGGCGAAAAGAAGAGTGATAATTGTAACAGTTAGTTTCTTAATGGAAATGTGATGGTGGCTCTAAAGGGCACAACTACACTACATCGTCTGTCATAAAGTTCAAACTATCATGTTGAACACTTCAGCACTTCTATTTTGAAATGATACCACATCAGTACCATAAGATGCAACTGTACTATATCATTTTTTTGTTTTTTGTTTGTTTTTCATAACATGTTCAAGTACCCATTTGCCTAATCAGTAGGGTATATCTTCACTCGATGAGAGCTTATGAAGTAAAAATTTTCCAAGTGATGATTGCACGCAATGTTAAAAGAAAAGATTACGGTTGATCTTTGTGAGCATGAACAACCTCAAAAGGCAAGTTTTTTTTAATCTATGGCCGTTGTGTAGATTGTGGAATTCTCTATGAGAATCTGCATAGATTGTAAAGATGGTTGTATAGAAGATTTCTCAGAATCACTTCAGATTGAGTACAAACAAAAAATCCAAAAGGAGATTTCTAAGGTAAATGACTATTAGGAGGGATGTTTCTAGAATTTTTTGATACCTAAGGTGATATCTTAAAAGAGATATAAACCAAGATGTTAGGCATTCTATCAACACAATATAGGCTTTTTATCTATCTCCTACCTGCTATCTCCAAACCCCTTTATCGCTCATGAAAGATGGTTACTCGGGAGGAACTTAACAGTATTTACTTTTTGAGTGTAAACCTTCTGACTTTGAGTTTTTGACCTTGTTATTAATAATGTTATTAACTTTAACCGTATTAGCTATTTTATTAATTTTTGCTCTGGAAATCACTTACCTTTTTTTTTTTCTCCCTAGAAAGTAATTGCTATAGATTTAGGATTACAATAATTTTCTTTACAAAGTACATATATTTAGAGAACAACTGAGCACATTCTTTTTGAGATGATTCAGAGCACTTAATTT
Source organism: Embelia ribes (assembly GCA_001753735.1). Classification (NCBI taxonomy): domain Eukaryota; kingdom Viridiplantae; phylum Streptophyta; class Magnoliopsida; order Ericales; family Primulaceae; genus Embelia; species Embelia ribes. The sequence goes on along the minus strand of MKEJ01045069.1, from coordinate 7,171 downwards.
ATGATGATGTGAATTGAGATTTAAATTTTTAACTTAGGAAGATTAAAGTGACAACACCTTTGGATTTTATTAGTATTCAAACTTTAAGGAACTTTGTCGATTTGCCATCGAAAATTTCCTATTGGAAAGCATTTAATGACAAATTAATTGAGGCCTCGAAATTTTTTTCAGCTTTTCATAATCTTTGGGATCTCTTCAAGGGTATTAGGTTCTGTTAGTGGGATTGTACAAAGGAATTTTATTACATAACAATGAATCAGAATTTGAGGCCCTTGAAACTCAGGAGGCTTAGGGTGCCCTGTGTTGGTTAAGGTATTCGAACGACTATACAGTGCTGAATATGGCATCAATTTTGTCAGAAACCTAGTATATCATTGACATGTTTACCCATGATATGGTTAAAAAGAATAAATGTCACAGGTGTGTGGCATTATTGATTTTTCTCAATATTTTTCACTTTTGGGTGTCATTCTTATTTCAGTTGAAGTCATAGACTGGTGATCTCCCAGTGAGGTTCAATATATGCTGCAGTGTCTTTAATTTTTACATCCAAAAATGTTGATGAAATTCTGGCTCAATAGTTATTGTTGATTTTGACCAATATTTTTCTTGTACCTGATTAGTCTTTTTACATTGTAGCGAGTATATGACATATGTCATGGAAGCACTTGAATTGGAAGATACAATAAAGAATTATGAACGACGCACTGCAACTGGATGGTTTGTTTTTTACTTTACATGCCCCTTTTCATTCTGGCACGCCATTTTGTTACGTATATTGTAGAAACATTCTCGTGACCATCAGTATATAGATAGGAATACCTGTAAATGAATTCTTTATAGCATGTCTGGCACGTAGGCTGTTTCATTTTCTACCCGTTTGCTAGCACTTATGTTTTCAGGTTTTCTATTTAAGTTTACAGAATTTTAGATACTGGAAATAAAAACACATTTACTGAATCTGTATGTGTTTATTTTTCTCAAAGAAAAAAAAAAATTAAGCAGGAAAACTGCAAACAGAAAAAAGCTGTTTTCACGCTGTTTATTTTTCTCAGCCGCTGCTCGACTCATTCTCTCCCCCTAGCACCACACATTCTCTTTCTCTCTCTATTTTCACTTTCCATTCTATTCGTCTCCTACATCATTTGCTCCATCTTAACCCAAAACGAATCCCAGCGAAAGCCCCAATCTCAATAAGAATTGAACTCAAAATTCCCATATTTTCCCATTAAAACATAATTATCCTGTAATTGAATCCCAAAACAGAAATTTTGCCATCATTGGTAATATGGTACTATTCTCTCCCTTCTCACATCCTACCAAACGGCTCCACCCTCTCCCTAGTTTGCCCGCCTCTGTAATATCTGTTTCTTTTGTAATTTTGGGTTCAATTGCATACCATGGGTACTTGATGGTGAATGATAATGGCAATGTTAATGGATTTTGAGGGATGTGAGAGGATTTAACTGTGTCCAAGAATAAATGAAAATATGTTAGCAAATGGGTTTTTGTTTTCATTTTGCAAGAAAAGAAAACGAAAACTGAACTTGTGAAAGTAAACTACAACAAATAAACCTAAACTGAAGAACACAAATGTTAGCAAATGGGACCTAAGCATTTTACTTTGGCTTCAAATAAATGACTATTTTTTGTCTGCAGGAAATACATCTCAAGCATTAGACCTGAACGAAATGGCAAACTGGGCTCTCTTCTTGACACAACAGGTAGTCATCGTATCTGGTAAATAAAATATTATTTATAGTATCTATTTCCTGTGCTGCATATCAGCATATGTTCTATTTTTGACAAATATGAAATATGTGGAGTTATATTTTGTATATATAATAAAAGTCAAGCAAAGGGGTCCACTTTTACTTTTCGCAACTTTGACGGACAAAACTGATATGTTCTTTTTTTGTGCTAATTTCTCCTGTAAAGGACTTATCGACTTCTTCCTTTCTTAGGAAGGTTTTCTTCTTTTCTGAGATTTCCAAATGCTTGTGGCCCCCTGTACCGATGATGTTCCCAATGTTTCTTTGCAGACATTTATTACAATTTTGTTCTAGGCTTTATTTCGATTGTATCCCAAACTTACTCACACTAAACACTTACTCAAACTATGATGATTTTTGGTTGCTTGCAGAATTTTTGTGGCGATGTGTATTCAGGAAGCAATTTGAGAAGTTGTTGGCTATAGTTCTTGGTTGTATGTCAGCAGCTATACTTTTAGCAGAAGCGACACTCCTTCCTAGTGTAGTTGATTTATCTCTCTTCTCCATTCTTATTAAGTCTGTAGGAAAGCAGGAGGTGCTGGTGCAGGTAGATAATGGAAATGCTAATCATTGTTTCTCCTTATATTTGTTGTTCAAAATTGCTGTTATCATAATCCCTGCCTTTGCGTAATGTACATTAAAGATCCATGCAGTGAACCAAATAGTTGGCTAAATACTTAGTGGAGATATACTATATAATTTTTTTTTTCTTCAGTTTTTTGGGGTTAAGTTTGGTTTTTTTTCTCCAGATGCTTTAGACCTTGAAATATCCAACAACAAAATGCAATGTGGACAAGAAGTTAGTAAAGTGTCATTTAAGTTTGGAAACAATAACATGGTGTATGTGTACGTTTTTTCTCCGTCAATGTTTTGCTCTATTCTTTCTTGGTCTGGCATATGGTTCTTGTTTTCTGGTTTGCTTGGTTAAGTTTCATGAAATTAGTTAAGCATACATTACCATCTGACTTGTCCTCCATCCTTTGTGCATCTTCATGTTATATTAGGTCATTCGTGTAGGACTCCATACATTTGGTAGTGGATAAGTCCTCTATAGTATTCAGATGGTGGTGGAGTTTTGTATTTGGTTTTGTGTTTGTTGTATTTTAATTGAAAGTTTAGGAGATTACATGACAAAATGAAAGTAATTGGAATCGTGTGTTTTTGTTTGGCTGATGTGTTTAATGCATTTAATAGACATCAAGATGAAAGTAATTGGAATAATAGGTCTTCTGCCTTAGATGCTAATTTGGTTGTCATTATGAAGCCCCATCTCATACTAGAGTATCTCTTCTGTTCACTTTATCTTGGACAATTTACTTCTTCTGTTTCTCTTACAATTTCTTTCCTTTCAAATACATACCTACATTTCCAGCTTTTTAGTTGAACTTGTAGGTTAATTACAGCTTGTTATCAACCTTCAGTTAGTTTAATTATAGAAAGAAAATAATCAACCTTCACTTTGTGGATTAAATGACATTATATATTGTTCTGGCTAAGAGGTGGAAAATTTTCCCATCCTTAATCTTTATACTTTTTCTGAAGTAAAGCTAATATTGTTCCATTGCCATATATCATTATCACGTTCTTTAATAGTGCGTTTGATGCAATGATTTCTTGAAGGAAAACGTGACCGAAAAGAAAATGTTGTATTTGAATCTATAATTTTTTGTGAAGAAATTTTCATTTCTGTCGCATTTTCCAACGAGGAATCCTTACACCAAACGGAGCCTAGGACTTACCACGTTTATCCAAGAAAATTTAAATTCTTAAAAGTTTTGATTGATCTTTCCCCTTTACTTTTTAGGTACTTGCTTTTATTCCGCTGGTGTATATGTGTGTCTGCACATACTATTCATTATTTAAAGTCAGTACGATGATGTTTTACTCCTTCACACCAAGACAAACCAGCTCGGTCAGCTTGCTTATGATATGCTCGTATGTTATCGGGCGAAGCTGTATCCCTGTATCTGTATAAATTTCAAGAGATATTCTTGTAATACAATGCTTATTATCTGCTTGTTCTGATATCTCTGCCAGGATGGTGGCTCGTTATGCTCCTCCAGTTTCCTACAATTTTCTTAATCTTATCAATTTGGATGGCAAAAAAACCATTTTTGAGGAGGTAAACTCTGTTTTGACCGTATACATATCTTAAATATGTGGATCCTTTTATTTATTTATCGTTTCCTTGTTAATTGATGAGCATTAACTTTTTATTGCAGAGAATGGGGAATATTGATGACGCAGTCCCTTTATTTGGTAGAGGCTTTAATAAAATATTTCCTCTCATTATGGTTGTGTACACTCTCTTGGTGGTCAGCAATTTCTTTGACCGGGTGATTAACTTTTTCGGGAACTGGAAGATATTCAGGTTCCAAACAGATGCAGAAGATACAGATGGTTTTGATTCATCGGGATTACTCATCTTGCAAAGAGGTCTGCATCCGTTCATGAAAAAAATATCAGCATGTAGTCATTTCGTTCACTATTGTCAACAGTTCATATATTTTCATTCCTTTTCTTTATATGATTCAGACAATGGCTAATCTGAAAGACATTTGCATACCTGCCAAGAGTGTTCGTAATTTTATGAGCTAATATTGTATCATTACCCTGTCTCAGAACGAACTTGGCTTGAACAAGGGCGCGAACTTGGTGAGCAGGTTGTCCCGTTAGCAAGGAATTTTAACAGCAGAAATGTTGATATTGAGTCTGGGAGCAACATCACGGTATGTAAACATCACTTAGCAAAGAAAGTGCAATCTTTCTGTTGCCTATAACTGTTTTGGTTGAAATGAGTCCCGAATTAAATTACCAGAAGGTCTAATTTTGAAAAAAAAATGGAATTTCACTTATTCTCTGTCTTTAATCTTTTATCTAGTTGAAGGTATAAATGTATAGAATTTCTTTATTGTAAATTTTGAATATCAAAATTGCAAGGATGGCGGCAATATTGAAATGAGATCAACAGCTGGTTCGATCAAGAACACCAATGTCAATGTATCAAAATCCCTGAAAGATGAGGTTCGTAGATACGGTGGGAGCAGAGAAGCTATCAGCAGCAAGTATGCTGCCATTAGAGAACAGAACAAACAAGCATCAAATTTTAACCCGACCAATGATGTTGCTTCAACAAAGGTCTCGTTACTAGAACCAGGCGACTCCCAGGGTAGTAATTCTACAGGAGCTCCATCATCTGGATTAGCTTTGAAATGGGCATCCGTTAAATCGGGTTTTCAAAACTTAAAGGCTAACATGGAAGCCAAGAAATTTATTCCTTTGCGCCAAATACAGGATAACCAACTTCTCCCACGTGCTTCTCCATCTGAATCTCTTGACGAGATATTTCAGAAATTGAGACGACCGTCGGTAGACCATGAGAGCCTCAGTGACGTGGACGAAGATGAAACCGAAAGCAATTCAAGGCCAAGAAGGTGATATTCAAAGATTGTGTAGGTGGATGTATTCACATTTGTTGTAAATAGTTTGCTATGGGAGTAATCTCCCAACTCTTAGTCACTTGTAAGCAAAGTTGTCTAGCCTGCTACGGGGATGTTTATTTGTCCCAAATTTGCATGGGCTTTGCGTGGTGCGTTTTTTATACATATGTACACAGAACGACATGCCAAAATGTAACACAAATTTGTGTTTTAAATCTTTTTTATGTGTCTTTTGGAGATGTAATTAGTTGATACGAGAAACGAAAAAATTGTATCCTACCTGCACCTAGTTTAGTAGTTTAGTACAGAAAAGAAATAATTTTTTTGTTAATTTAATTCCTCTCCGCTAAATAAAGAGCTCTTTTATATTACCGGGACTTGGATTAATGAGACGTGCATATTTTTTGGCAGTGGAGAAAAACTCACTTATTGTTCTTTCGTAGTAAAAAATTAATGAGTTAGATATGACCATATATGAGCATTCACGTATTCATTGCGTTTACAAAAATTACACTCCCTTGCAATTCATGTCCCACTTTGTTGTTTCGATTATGACATAAATGCTATTTCTCATCATTCCATACCTTCGGCTTGTATCAAATTAAGTAAATTGTTTTCTTATATTTTTTTGAGCCTTGATTCAACTCAATTAATTATTGTACTTGACTAATGAAAATATATATATGAAATAAAAAAGCGTTCCATCTTTTAAATTTTTCATGACCATAAAAGTGTCCTAATGAAGGACAATATGCTTATTACATGATGAACAGATTGGACAGGAACCAGTAAAAAGGGGAAACTTTGAATGCAAATATGCAGATTCTTCAGTGATTTTGTATCTAGGGCAAAATTAAAGATGACCTAGAATTGATAATTTACAGGTCTTTTTTGCCTCTTAGAACACAACAAAGCAGCATACCAATCTCCCTCAAAAGTTAAACAGGTGGAACAAAGTCCATCAATTCAGCTTATTTAGCGGAATCACCAGCTTCGTCATTTTTCACATCTATTGCACACTGAGAGACGTAGGGCTTTAGCTGCAAAACAGCAGAAATGGTGTTACAGATATACAAAATACAAGTTGTGAAAACAGGAGATTAAAGTTTCAAGTGGTGGCGAAAGTATGAAGAGATCATGAGACAATTCTCGGAAAAAAGAATATACAAGATGAGTATCCAACAGAAAACGAACTCTCGTCTGACACTCCAAAGAAGCTATAAAGCGGACATGCACATTTCTACAGAAAAGGTGAAGTAACTGGTGATGCATAAACATCACAAATAGCCAAATATTCAACTAAGAATAAAGCAACACACAACTCCGAATGTTTCTGCTAGTACAAACAAAAAGACAGAAACAGAAAAGTCTAACTTAATCGTTCATTTACGAGCAAAGACCAATTTTTTATTTTTTAGTTTCCGAAAATGGAAGACAAGGTGCAATGCTCAAATGCATATATCCAGTGAAAACTGAAAACATGCCATTTAATACTGGAAAGTAGTAATACCCCCCCACCTGAATACTGCTACTACCATATTTCTTTTTACCGCCCCTCTTTTCCATCAAAATAACAAAAGAGCACTTGATCTATGTTTATACATCTACAAAAACCAAATTGAACATTTTTAATAAACAGCAAACGAGTACCTTGAAATCAGTCAAGTCAGGGACAACGTAATTTGGCAGTTTCTCTTTCACCACAACATATCCACCTGCAGCAATACCACAAGTTACCATAAGATCAAGCATAGAACTATAGTAGAAAGCATATATAAACACTATGTTACATAAAATACCGAACTAAAATAGGAAATCAAAAAATGTTGGACCTTTGCGTGTATGGAAACCAGTAGGCTTGCAGTTCTTCCCTTTGTAGTAGTCTCGTGGGCCCCGCTTCGAATTGAGAATGTCAAGCGATGACGGTCTCTTTCTCCTCATTGACCTTGCCAAGCCTGA
>MKEJ01045066.1:0-16742 GCA_001753735.1 Embelia ribes | reverse complement strand
AAAAAAAAAAAAAAAACAATGATAATTATAAGCTATTTATCCTAACGAACTTCTTATTCAAACTTAAAAAACTAAGAGATAATACCGAATTATAAAATATTCGGTTTCTTCCAAAAAGGTGTATTGAGATTGTACAAACACCGATATGGTTATGGTTTAGGTCCTGTGCTGTTCCTAGTTTTACGAAAAAGATCAGTGCATGGTGTATATCCACATAGGTGTAGTTTCTGTACATAATTTTCACATACATTAATTTTAATGTAAGTGCTAATAATAGTTTAGGTATTCTCTATCGATTAGTACTATCCCTGCGAGGAGCTTGGTTTCCACTAATTCCCTTAATTCTAACAAGCTATATGAAATGATCGGGTCTGGAATTCTTTACACATAAGATATTTGTTTGGACAATGTTTAACACTTTCTAAAACACGATTGTTTGTAATGGGGGAATATTTCTTTTGTTAACATCGAAAGAAAATAATATTTTAAATTATGATTAGAATGCTTATCTCTAGCAAGCATTTTCTCAATATGCTTGTTAAATGGAATTTTCAGATCCATTATAGGACTAATTTAATTGGATGGAAGTGAGTCGTCTAAGGTAGTTTGTGCATACAATATGCATATCCATGAGTGCATCAGTTAGAAAAAGCAATAATGTTAATGTGCGAAAAGGAAAAGACGGTAGGGATGGGATTTTAAGCACATGGATGCTAGTGATACAAAATACATGTATGTTGGGATTTAAGAAAATAGATGAGCAAGTTGCCTGACGTATGAATAATTGGTGTAACCCAATGAAACATCTTATTTTTGTTCCATATGTACCTCAAATTATCGGAATTAAGGATTTAATTGTTGTTGTACTGTCAATTTATACACTTCCACTGAAGCTTCCAATTTCTATATATGATGCTTGTGCTGTACTAAGTAAATCCTTGTATTGCTTAATGCTTACTTTCAAATCAAACTTAGCAAATGTTGCAGGTACTTATCGCTAGTATTTGAAATGTGTTTATCTATTTGTTGCTTATGTTGTAGAGAGAAAAGGAACCTTTTTTGCTGTGAGATCTGATGGGAGGCTAAACCTGGGCTCGATTCGTAGAGCAGATCAGCTTGTGACCAATGCAGTTGCAGTAAACGCTTTTCCTTTTATTTTAGACATTAAAAGTGCTACGTATAATACAATCTATGATATATGGATTTTCTGAACATTGATAATGTGATATTTTTGCAGGCAAAAGCTGACAGTTCTACATCATCCAAACCTGGGTATCTGCTGTTTTCCTTTGTTAATGTAAACATTATTGGTCCATTATCGGTGTATCATTTCTAATTCTCTATCATCTAAAGTACTAAATTTCTCAGCGTTAGAATATATTTTGGGCAGAAGGATGGCTCCTTATTCCTTTTTCCATATTATTAGAAAAACACATTTTGTGCTTTTCTTTTATCCATTTGTTTGGCAATCATTAGAGAAATTGATGTACTACTAGTAATTAAGCTCCAAATTCCTTTCTGGTGAACTTTATAAGTGAACATTTATATCTTTCTGCCAAAGACAAATTTAAGTACGTTACCCGAAATCNNCCAAACATTTCCCACTAAAATGACGAATTTAAGTACGTTACCCGAAATCTTCTTGAAGTTGCAAGTTTGCTCTCCATCTCCATCTTCTAATTGATTGGGGTCTATGTCAATCATTTCTAGTTTAAGCGAACACATCTTTTTATTAACCTATCAAAGCAAATCCTTCATCAATTGAGTTACTTCTTTTGCGGCGTATGCATTCAAGGTTCTTTTTTCCGAGTCTTTAGAAATGCTTTTGAGGTGTTTTTAATCGTTATGACCTTTATGTTTCTCATTAAAGCCCAAACATTTCCCACTAAAATGACCTACTTGGGGAGGGAGGGGAAACCATTATATAGCACATATTAGTAAAATAAACTTCCGATGTGGGATAATGAATTCTACATTCCCCTCACTTGTAGTCGACAACGGTACAAATAAACAGGTGGAGTCTAATCAACAATTTATGAAACAAAATAGCCCTTCGGCTCCGATATCATATTAAACCCATACACTTTCCACTAAAAAGGCCTATTGGGGGAAGGATGCCCATTGTATACTACATATTAGTTCAATAAGCTCCCGATGTGGATAACTTTAACATTTCTCAAGGGCGATTATGGTAGCATTTGCTATGGAAAGAAATAGATGAGGGGTTTGACCATGCAATATATGGATATGTCTCAAAAGGTTTAAGAAGTCCTAATGACTGCCCTTGCAGCAAGGAGCAAATGTATTTCTGCATCAGACTATCAGTTGTCTCTGACTTTTGTTTTTTAGATCTTAATTTATTAAAATAATCTAGGACTAATATGTTGTTTCGTCCTAGTTAATTCATTTTTCGAACTATCATTTGGCCACATTTGGTTAGTTTGTTGTTGAAAAGACTAACAGAAAGTTTATTTTTTCTGGTTATTGGAGGATCCGTTATTCATTTTTTAGTTATTACTAGACAAATTCATTATGTTCAGACTGTTCAAATTCTTCCTGTCTAGAACTTCACATGATGTGGGAAATATCTGTCACTTCAATAGAATTTGGGCAGGCACAATTTTATGGAAATTTACTAAGTTTTGAATGTTGGCAAGGCTTCTTACATTTAGTTCTGTATGCATTCCTTCCTCAAATTTGTAGACTTGTTGTCTTTCCTTCTAGTTCTTGATTGTGTGATATCAATCCGTGGACGGACTAGCTTCAGGGAGTCAAAGATGGTTCAATGGAAAATATCAACACTTTCTTGTCTTCCACAGGCATGAGTCTCAGTCTTCCCTAATTAATTGGTGCCTGTGTCAGTTATTTCCAGCTTGAGCAAGGACAGGTTTTGTTAAGATATCAACGCCAGTCCATCTTGTGTTACTTATTTTGTGGATTATGGATCAGGTTTCGTTCTTCAGAGTCTTTAGAAATGTCATCAGGGTGTTTTTAATCGTTATGCCCTTTATATTTATCAAGGGCTGGTTTATGCTGGCATTTGCTCTGGAAAGTAATATATGCAGGGTTTTACCATGCTTATCTATGGATATGTCTCAAAAGGTTAAGAAAGTCGTAAAGACTATCCATGCAACCCCATTATTTTGCTCATTGGAGCAAATGTAATTCTGTATCAATTGATTAATATTTTAAAATTGTTAATAAAATCTAAGACCTAAATGTTTCCTGTCAGTGTATTTATATTTCTATTTTATCATTTGGCAACATTAGGTTGGTTGGTTGTTGAAAAAGCTAACTGAAATTTCTTTTTTTCTGGTTATCGGAGGGGAATCTGTTAAGCCTCAAGATTTCATCTTCTAAGCTACCAGTAGACAAATACTTTATATTCAGGCTATTTAAATTTTTCATGTCTAATACTTCACATGTTATGTGGGAAATCTATCACTCTGATAGAATTTGTGTAGTGCAATTTTATGGAAATTTTACAAGTTTTGACTGTTCTTAGGGCTTATATTTCAAGTCTGTGCACATCCCTTCCTCTCATTTGTTGACTCGTCTTTCCTTGTATTTCTTGATTGTGTGATATCACATATCTGTTGATAGAGTGGCTCAAGAGCATCAAAGTAAACCCTATGCTTATCAGATGAATGGATTAATTGGAAACAATTACAATTTCTTGTCTTTCACAGGCATGAACTTCTGCTTTTTGAAGCCCTCCGTGAAGGCCTAGAGGAAGAAATGGAAAGAGACCCTTGTGTATGTATAATGGGTGAAGATGTGGGCCACTATGGAGGGTCCTACAAGGTGACAAAAGGGCTGGCCCCAAGGTTTGGTGATCTCAGGGTCCTTGACACCCCCATCGCTGAGAATGCCTTCACTGGCATGGCCATCGGAGCCGCCATGACCGGGCTCCGACCCTTGGTTGAAGGAATGAACATGGGTTTTCTCCTCTTAGCATTTAACCAAATCTCCAACAACTGTGGGATGCTCCACTACACCTCTGGCGGCCAGTTCAAGATCCCTGTCGTCATCCGTGGGCCCGGCGGTGTCGGCCGCCAGCTGGGTGCTGAGCACTCCCAACGGCTTGAATCTTATTTCCAATCAATCCCCGGTATTCAAATGGTGGCATGTTCAACTCCGTATAATGCAAAGGGATTAATGAAAGCTGCTATACGTAGCGATAATCCGGTTATACTTTTTGAACACGTTTTGTTGTACAACCTGAAGGAGAGAATTCCTGATGAGGAGTATGTATTGTGCCTTGAAGAGGCCGAGATGGTGAGACCAGGTGAGCATGTGACAATTTTAACCTACTCGAGGATGAGGTACCATGTTATGCAGGCAGCAAAGACCCTTGTGAACAAAGGCTATGACCCAGAGGTGATAGATATTAGGTCACTTAAGCCGTTTGATCTTTACACGATTGGTAATTCAATTAAAAAGACTCACCGCGTGTTGATCGTGGACGAGTGTATGAGGACGGGTGGGATCGGAGCGAGTTTGACTGCTGCAATTAATGAGAATTTCCATGATTATTTAGATGCTCCTGTCGTGTGCTTGTCTTCTCAGGATGTGCCTACGCCTTATGCCGGGACTCTGGAGGAATGGACCGTGGTTCAGCCACCTCAGATTGTTACAGCAGTTGAGCAGCTTTGCCGGTAGGAGCAGCTGTTTAAAATGGTGATGGTTTATGTTTGTATTGCTGCGGTAGGAGCAGCAGCTTACAATGGTGATGGTTTATGTTCGTATTGCTGCAAATTCTGGTCCGTGCAAATTGCTGAAAAATTCCTTTTATTTGAGATTTTGCTATAGTAAATTTTTTTCCCGACGTCACTTTTCAAAATTCGAGAGACTGTTTTGAATCTTCAGACTGTCTTTTTATCTTCTGCTCTTTGTTGTTATGCTATTAAGAATGGAAATGTAAGTTGATAATAATAATTATTGTGCCAAACGTTTTGTCATTCCCCTCTATATATGTTTGTGCACTTGTTTATACTCTTGAATTATCTGATTTTTGTGGCGCTTCAATGTGGGCTATTTTGCTCAAAGCTGTGTAAGCTGATTTGCAGTATATTATGCCTAATCAATACATGGGAGCTACGTATAACAATTTGATAATATGTGGACGTTTGCTGTGTTTAAATGTGGCAGGGACCTTATCACTACATAGCGCGACTTGTGAATCCTGTGACTAGGTGTAAACATATAAGAATCAACCCGCATTGTTTTATCATTGAACATGATTGGAAGATTTATATTAGCAGGTAACATAAGTGCGGCCGCTTTGGTCCCTATCCTACAACCTGATTAACACACCCATTAACTCATAAGCATACACATACCAAGCACGATAAAATACCACAAGAAATAGAAGACACAGCTCAAACCATCGAAGAGTCATTAAGTTGTCCAACCGTTTAAGTTGAAGATGCAGCATGACAAATTACCAGCGCAGAGGTTTGGCTTGTTGGATCAACCCGAAAGACAACTGGCATTTGCACCTGAACCAATCACCATTACCAAACTCACTGCCTATGGTTCACTGACCTTAGAGCCTAACCATGGTCAAGAATTGGGCCTGGCTTAGGTTGTATCTATTTTTCGATTGAATAACCACCGAGTCGCATATGAAAATGCTAGAATATTTAATGATTAGTACCAATTTGGATTAGTAAAAGATCACATTCACAGACAAAAATGTCTCTAATTTAATGCCTCGTGGCGAGAGAAAAAAGGAGGAAATAAACAATAATTGGTTGTGAGAAGAGAACATTATTCTAGCATTTTTGTCTCTGAATGTGATCACATTCACGGTAAGGCTGCCTCCTGCTGTTTGTAAACAATACCTATGTCCTGAAAAGAAAGGGACCACTCAATTTCTAACTTGCACATACCAATGCATATGCCTCCCCTATGCATGAATATGATAATGATAACGCCTTTAACACGATAAATTATTCTACGAATGTGAATAAGACTAATTATCATGTGAATAATATCATATCATCTATGCCAAACATAATAAAAATCAACTATGCCAATAGAATATAATTCATACACGTCTATATACCACAAATTCTCCATTTAATACCGAGTTTATAGTCTGTCGTTCTTCGCCAATATACCGAGTCATCACCGAAAGGCTAACGTTGAAACCCCCCAAAAACTCCCTTCTTGCTTGCCCCGAATTACTCTAGCACGGCACTCGAATCACCCCACTCCGATTGTATAAAATGTTCTACAAGACGTACCCAAGAAATTTTATAAACTTGTTTCAACATATAACTTTGTACGGAAATCGAAAAATAAAAAATGAAAATACAAATTGACAAAAATTACCTCAACGTGTAGCCTTTGTGATATTGAGGAGAAAGACTAAAAGACTTGAAGTCAATTGAATGCTGACGCTAGATGAAATCGCCCCTCGTTCGCCAAGCTTCAACATCGCTTTTCAACCCAAGAAACGATCTATAAGATGAACACGGATCGTCACACATTTAGACAAGAAAATGATCCCCTCGTGATAAGGAATAAGAATATATAATTTGTTTCGACATATGAAAAGGCACGAAAACCAATGAATAGTGAACGGATGAGATAGGAAATGAGACTTATCTCAAAATGTTCTCTACGCTTTGAGGATGCTAAATATCCACTTTTTATCTCCAGATGACTCCTAGATCTAGATGATATTAGAAGAAGAACAGTAGTGGATTTAGATCACCACCACCACACTCCCTCTCTCCTCTCTTTTAAGAAAAAAGGAAAAGAATGACAGAAAGGCTTTAAAAATATGTATAATGGCAATATCGGGCCCACACCTTTTTCAGGCTGGGTATCGCCACCTGGACCTTGGGTGCAACCACTTTGCTCTGAGTAACGGCTTCCAGTGCTTCCTAGAGGCCTTTTCCTAACCATGGGTACCGACACTTAACTCTGTTGTTCTGCCAATACACATTGGGTCCAGTTTTGACCCCTCTATGCTTCAAATTGGTCTTTATCAAAATAAAAAGTTGTAGATAAATGAAATATCTTTCTAACGATATATCATAGAACCTAATCGAATTTACGGGTTGGGAGATATGACCAAAATACCGATCATGTCTCATAACAAAGTTCGTTATTGAATTAGATTCTGATTCTACAACTTTCACTTGTCAACATCATACGCTACGCCACTTCTGCACACCTCACAAGAATAACTACATACCACACATTATAATATTAATAATATTAATATACACAATATCTATATGATAATACAAGATATTAACATGAACTAACATACTTGCCACACCACATGCTTGCCAATGCAACTATGCAATGATCTCGCTATACAATGCATGTCAATAATATTATTAAAACGAAAAATTCGTTCAAATTTTCGGGATGTTACAGTTTGGTTTCATTTTTTCATCTTAAGTTTTTTTGCCATTTCCTTAAAAACTAAACCATATTTGGCTACTCAGATTTAAAGCTGAGTCTTTGTGCCGTTTTGATAAAAAAAAAAAAATTGGACATTTTAAACTAAGATACATCATTTTTTTTTTATAGATAGGAAAAACTAGTTTTTTTCCCTTAAAAATTGCAACTAATAAAATTCATTGTGACTAGTCATCTTGTCAAGAAGTTTGAATTTTACCAAAATTAGTGTACAAATGTAACACCTCAAAATTTCAGAAACTATTTAGAAAGGGAATGATAGAGTTTCTTCGAGGGAACACTTTCCTCCAATTTTCTATCAATAAAATGGGATTTTTACAAGCTGTTTTTCTACAGAGATCACATCTCTTTTTATATATAATTTCCTAACTGATTACAACTAATTTGGTAACCAACTTATAACTAACCACTAATTTTGTAACTAATTTTTCCTTTGAATACAGGTTCAATCTCTTGGGCCTAGACTTGGGCTTATCTGGACCTGGCCCAATTTTGGGCCTAGGTCAATATGGTTACCAATTCTCCGTTTCAACAAAATTTGCAAGCTATAACAATTTATTTTTGAACATCTCGGAAATTTGGATGAATTTTTAACTTTAATAATATTATTGAAATGTATCATAATATTATTTATAGCATGTATTGTATGTCATGGACATAGCAAGGAATTTTATGCTTAGTTACATAGTGTGTTGTACGGAGTTGCGTGGTATAGATGTGGCTAAGTAAATGGTATTATTTAAGTGTTTGTATTGGTGTAGTGTAAGCCTTGTGTGGTAAAGTGAAGTGGGGGTTGAGTTGGAGTGGTTGAAATTTAGAATAATTTATCATTTCTGGGTCCCGTCCGACGGGTTGGGACAAGCCTTCAGACATATCTTTCTAAGGTTCATGTTTTGAGCCAAAGTTTGAAAATTTTCTAAGTGTTTACATTTTGTTTGATGGGTTTTCCAGAGGGTGCCTGTCGGTGGACAATCGTTAGACAGGCGACTCAGGGTCGTCGGACTATTTCAGCGTGGAAAAATCTACTTTATGCTTTATATCACATCACACTTGGTCAAAGCTCACTTTACTTATTGACCCACAAAATTCATGAGAGAGAGATAGAGTATGGTGCTAAACATTTATCTTCAACCTTTGAGCCCCGATTTCATTTATCATCAGTATTTGTCCGCTTCTAAAAGTTAGAGATTCATGATCTTAATTAAGATAGCTTTCTTTTGAGGTAAGTCTCGCCTCTTGTCTCGTTCATTTTTATTGCCTTGGTTTCCATGCCTTTAAAGTATGTCAAAACAAAGT
This sequence comes from Embelia ribes, assembly GCA_001753735.1. Classification (NCBI taxonomy): domain Eukaryota; kingdom Viridiplantae; phylum Streptophyta; class Magnoliopsida; order Ericales; family Primulaceae; genus Embelia; species Embelia ribes. The sequence goes on along the minus strand of MKEJ01045066.1, from coordinate 8,003 downwards.
TGATTTTCTTCTTCCTCATGTTGACTAGATTATTTTCTTCTATAGGTATATCGTGATCCACATTCCTTTGCAAGATCGTTTCGTGGGGTGAAGTGGAGGTGATTTGGGGTTTTCTTTATGTTGCTTTTGGGTGACTTCTAGTCTGGTAATAGGTACGAATAGACTATGAAATAGCAATATAAGTATGAGTTTATGTGTGTACCTTGACCTGTAATTCTTGTCTTGATTTTCGTGTTTGATTCCATGTTGTTTGTGTTAATTTATTTGAATTATTATGTTAACTGAGTAGTATAAAGCATGTGTAGGTGTAGTAACTATTATCACATTCATAAGTATAGATTTTGGTTAAATGCATTGTGTGGAGAATTTTAAAGAAATAATTTTAAAATATGTGTTGATGTAGATTTTATAAAAATGATTAAAAAATGGAGTTTTGGTAAAACATTTGTGTGGAGAATTTCTAAACGTGATAATTTTTATGTGGTATTTGAAAGAGGTAGTGATGATTTACATGTAGAGTAGTAAAGACGACGCCTTTTATGTGAAGAATGTGAAGAACGTGAAGTTATATGATGTTTATGCAAAAAAAGTGATGTTGTTTAAAAAGTGATATTTTCAAGAAAATATGTTGAGTTGCATTCATTGGGATTGAGCCCTTTTATATTTTTTTTGGGACAAGTGTCGACCTTTTTATGTGATGTGTGTGGGAACTAAAGACAAGGCTTGAAGCCGTACCGTAAAAGTTGAAAAATCTGTGCAGGGAACACCTATGATTGCATCACACCGTGAGTGGTGTGTTATAGTAAGGGTATACGATATAGCCCTTTTAAAAAAAAAAAATATATGTAGAGATACTAGTCCCACCCTTGTACCTTGAGTTGTGGTGGGGTGTCTTGTCGGGGTGTAGTCGTGTTGGTATGCATATGTCGATATTGCATTGCATTACATTCATACCTATCTTATGTATCGTGTTTAAATGTTTGAGGCACCATATAGAATCACTTTTATCTTGTTATTTAGTAGGCGAACTCGTAAATTTCTTTTGTATATTTCATGTCATATTTTTGTTGTAGGTGCGGAGGCACAAGAAAGCCATCTTTGAGGTGTTCGGATGGCTACGTGTACATATATTTTTTTGAAGCTGTAGATTTGTAGCTTTATTTCGTGGAGTAGCATTTATATCGTGTTGTATCTTATCTAGGCCTAGTGTAGTAGTATAGTTGTATTACATTTTGTTGTCGCCTTTAGTGACATTGATGTTGTATTATTCTTCTTGGGCTAAAACAAAGTGTAATGAATTATGTTGATCAAGCATGTAGCTTATTTTGTTTATGTAGACAATGTGTTTACTTTGTGTTGTTGATGTTATAACTACAGGCATACTATATGTATATTTATTATACCTTATTGCAGACAGGCTATATGTATAAACTTTGTTGCGTACTTTGATATAATTGTTGTAGTGGAGTGGTAGTGAGGTTTTGGCGTTGTCTAGAGATATTTTTATTTTCATTTTCTTTTCTTTAAAACTATATATATATTTTTTATTTAAAAAGGGAAAACACTGGCGTCCCTGGTTCTTTGGGATTTGGGGCATGACAAGTTGGTATCCTAGCTTAACAGGGTTTACGTAATTCTCAGTGGCATGCAGGTAGAGTTGATGGTGGGATCGAAAGTATAGTTGTGGTGTTTGTTTGTTAGTTGTGATACTTGTTTTTTAGTAGTGTACGTTGCGGTATAACATGAGTAATGTGTGGTGTTGGATTGAGTTTTATATCGTGAAAGCATTCTGTTTTATTATGCAGAGGCATTGAATAAGACATTTTTTTTATTGAGAACTTATGTCTGTCTTTGTTTATTATTTGTGATGTGAAATTAAGTCATTGGGTATGGTCGAGGTAGATCTGGTGGCAGACGTTGTAGTGGCCATGGTATTAATATTCGTGGTGGTGGTAGGGCAGGTAGTCGTGGTATGGATATCCCGGGTTCGTGAAGCTGAGATAAGGAAGACAGAGAATATCTCGGATTTAGAATATTTTATTGAGGAGCAAATGAAGGAAAGTGAGGAAGAGCTTCCCGATACTTGAACTCGTGTTCCGCTACGTGCTCAAGCTCACCTAGGTCTTGGTAATGTTGGGGGACTTCAATCGGAGTCTTCTAGCAAGCTTCGGATGGTAGGAGAGGTATTTAGAAACTTGGCGCGGAGTACGCGAGGGCAGAGTAGTGAGACGCGATCCGCGACAACTCAGATGCGTTCAGGAGGATGGATCTTCCAACTTTTAAGGATGATGAGGAGCCAATTCTTGTGGAATATAGGTTGACAGAAGTGGAGCTAATATTCAAATCGCTCCAAATGTGGGACGATGATTTGAGGATGGCTACGATGTCATTCTATTGTGAGGGGAGGCGGCTGAGTGGTGGAAAGGCCATGAGGAATTTTATGTCCAAGATGGCATGACTTGGGAGAGAAAGAGGGCGGAATTCACAAATCTTGTTTAGAGGAACTCTATAGCATCAGGAGGCGTTTACTATCCTATCTCGCTATGCACCATAGCTCGTCTCTATGGAGAGGCTTTGTATTCATAGGTTTGAAATTAGCCATGCGAGCAAAACTTTGGTGGATTTGGGGGTTCATGATCCGTATCGGCAGTGTGTTAGCACGACGATGAATGTGGAGGAGAGTTTATTAGAGAGACAACGTATTATTGATGCTCATCCTTCTCAACATTTGGGCCAATCTTCTAGTTCTTGGTCAATTCATGCTGCAAAGGTTGTTGCAAGGAGTTGTGGCGGCGGCGGAGGTGGTGGTAGTATTGGTGGCGGAGTTGGTTCAAGTACGAGTTGTGGCAGTGATAGCAAGAGATGTCGTAATGCTTTCTCATCTCCTTCTCATAGTGAGTGTTCTCCGCTTGCCCGTTCTACTTCTTCTAGCTTGATCATCGAGGGCTTAGGTTGTTTTCGTTATGGCCAACAGGGTTACATTTCCTACTGCATGTCGCCTCTGTGGTGCGGAGGGATATACGTAGTCTACTTGTCCTGTTGTAGTGAGTTAGAGGTGCGGTAGTAGGGGGCATATGCAGCTGCAGTGTTTTGGAAGGTTAGTGGTTTCGAGCAGCTCTAGTGGACCTGCTCCTTTTCTTCTCCTTCTGTGGCTAGTTTGAGGATGCCTTACCTTCCTCCACCCTCTTCTTCTTCTATTTATAAGGGTATGAGACTGCCTCATGAAGATTATTCGGGAGGTGGTGATAGTACTCGCGGTGGATTTCAGCAAGACCAGATTTTTTAGGCTTGAGCTTATGTTATGCCTCAGGCTTCATATGCAATCGAGGCTTTTGTTGTGTGAGGTATACTGTCATGCCCCAATTTTTCTAGAAGACCCAAGGAACCTACTAGAAACATGAGAGGGTGAGTGCATTCCTTTTTTAGGTAAAAGAGAATGCAAAATTTTATTTGGTTTTGAAAATATAATAGGAAATCCACAATAACATCCCACTTGCCATCTCACATTCTACATCATTCATTCATCAGAGTACGCATAAAATAAGATATCAATATGAAGATATTAAAGGTAAGCTCCATGTTTACAAATATAAAATGAGCCACATATTCCAACATTTGATAAGATGTATTACATTTCGTTCTTACTCCTAACATGATATCTTACTAATGGAACAACAAAAGAATGTAATACACAAGCCCATCGGGCACAAAATATACATCATGTTTGAATATCCCACTACTATATGAAATAAAATACATCTTACTAGCCTCCAAAATAATATAACATAAGATGAGGCTACAACATTAAAATATATGAAATCCAGAATAATCTATGAACACAAAAGATATATACAATGCTTCCAATCATCCTCATTGGTGCGGCTCACTAGTCTCGGCACCTGTATAATAAGCGTCTACAAAAGTAGAAAATGGAGTGTACGAGTTAGTTACCAAAATAAGATGATACGTATGATGTTGGACAGTACCCACAAGTGAAATATCTATGCCACATACTGATAATAAAATGCAATATGATATCGATACAATGCAATGCCCATATAAACTCACCATGTACTCATACGCACACCCACACACCCACAAGGACTCACATACCTACATCTCACTATAAAAGTTGGGACAAGTGTCTCTCACTGTTTGTATAAAAATCATAGGTCTACATCGTAGAACCTATGCTATAACCTGCCATCTACAATATCCATTGTAGGCAAATTATAATCTATCCCTGATCAAGTTTTCCAACTATCATGGTAAGGCGCCAAGCCTTCTGTTTGTTTTTTCTCACTATATAAAAATCGACACGGTCCTGAAAAGAAATAGAAAATGACGCAAATCCACAATGTCATGCAACTCACACATAAATGTCATTTTCAATATTTTATTTCAATTTATCACAAAGCCCACTTTTTTACATAAGTCTCACTTTTTTTGCAAGTTCCACAATTACTCATTTTTCTTGCAAGTCTTAAAAATTTCATTTTCAAAATCATATTTTTCCTCACTTTGATAAACCGATATAAAAAACCCACATTTTATGTAAACATAATCAGGTTGTGCAAATTGCTCACGAATATGAAATAATACATCTCAAATATAATTCCATATAAAATCCCATATTTTCATATCATATCTCACATCTTATGAAATAAATACATCTGCGTATATATTTCATATAATCTCACATCATCATAACAAATCCCACAATCATGAAAAAATATGTCTTTAATATATATATTTCATTAAAACTCACATAATCACATCATATCTCACAATCATGAATTTACATCCGTCTCTATATGAAATTCACATAATTCTCGTCTCATCATAATTTCATTCAATGTATACTAATTCTAACTTATAGGAATTAATATAATTATAACCCACTAGAAAGCATTTACATTAACCCTAATCACACAATTAGGGACTCACTCAAATTCATACATACATGCTTATTTTGTCAACTATTTGTACCTCATGGCGTGCTAACAAATTTTTCGCAAGCTCCGTAAAAAAGCCCTAAATCGCCTCTTCTTCTCACCTTAATTTGATCTAGCAAAAGAAATCAAATCGTCAAACATCGTGATATAATGTTGTTCTACTTCCCACGAAGAACACGAATATTAAATAAATTTTTATGTACATAAAGTATACGGAAATCGAGATAAGTCAAACATAAGGGATGATAGAAAAACTTACGTAGAAATAATCTCCTCACTTTTAGGGTGTGGAATCTATACTTAGATTGTGGATCCGTCCTCGGGTACTAGATCAAATCTCGCCACCAAGTTGTCAATCTCACTTCTCCTTTCTCTCTCACTTCTCTTTTAATCTTAGACTTAAGGGTAAAAGAGAAGAAAAGTTGTGTTATAAGGTTAAAAGTAATGGGGTCTACGATCTTTTCCACATTGACTGGGTGTAATAGTACACTGATTTGGTGTACCGGTACACAACTGAGTACTATTACACTACTTGGTATGCTGGCTTCCAGTGTGTTCTGAGTCTATTATCCATTCTCTCACTAAGCTGGTGCAACGGTGCACCTGTTTAGTGTGTTGGTACACCATTGGGTACCGATACATCCCTTGGTGTGCCAGTTTCCAGTGTGTTCTGAATCTATATAAGGGTTTGTGTACCGGTACACACCCTCGGTGTACTGGTACTCTATGTGTACTGGTACACATTTTGGTTGTGTAGTGCCTGCAAGTATAATATATATGCCACAGAATAACAATAAAATGCAATGCAATAAAAACCCGCAAATGCACAAGAACTCACCCATACCCATGCCTACAATGACTCACAACTTGTAGCTCACTATAAATTTGGGATAAGTGTCTCCCACTATTGTAAAAACCATAGGACTACCTCGTAGAACCTATGATATAATCCACCAATACTCTTGACGCGATTATAGTGTATCCTTCATTAGGTTTTTCAGCTTTCACAGTAGGGCGTTAAGCCCTCTATTTTCATTTGCACACTATATGAAAAACTGACACAGTCCCAAAAAGAAATATAAAATGACTCAACCCTCAATGCAATGCAACTCACACGAAAATATCAATTTCTCATTAAAAACCCACTTTTAATTTAATAGTTGCTTCACTTTGAATTCTCACAAAAACTCACTTTTCTTGCAATTTCTCACAAGTCTCTCTTTTCTCACAAATTCTCACTTTTCTTGCAAGTTTCACTTTTTTCGCAATTTCTCACTTTTCTTGCAAGTCTCACGTTTTGAAAATTTGATTTTCAAAACCTACAATTTTCACTTTGATAAATATCAATATAAAAAGACAATGTTATGTCAAATGCTCATTAATATGAAATAACTTGTAACGACATAATTTTCATATAAAAATTCATCTAACATGCTTTCATCTACCCATTTTAAATTTTAATACATGAAAATTAATATAGTCTCAACCCACATTATCACTTTAAAAAAAAACTATATCAAAGATTTTTTCACCGAAATTGTCTTTCTAAGCTCATAAAGAAAACTCATTTCAATCCACATTCTCGCAAAAGCCTCACTATTTTGAAAATCACATTTCTAAAACTGTATTTTCCCACCAAAATTCCACATTTGCATTTTCTGAAAATCTCACTTTCAAATATTCACATTTCTCGCAAAAAATCCTCACTTCCACTTCTGAAAATCTCATTTTCAAACGTTCACATTTCTCATAAAAAGTAATCACTTTCAATTATGAAAATCTCATTTTCAAACATTTATATTTCTCCACATTTTTATCGAAATAAATCTTTTTCTATCATAGATAACATAATCATGCTAGGTGATGTTAATACTAGCAATCATGAATAAATACATAGCCAATATAAATTCATATTTATTCTTGTCCAATATGCTTTCATTAATCCAAATTATTTTTTTAACATATAAAAATTAATATCACATTACTCGTAAAGAAGTAATTAAGTATACTTTAATCATACAATTAAGGATTAGCCCAAACTCACAAATATACTTTTATTTTGTAGGCTACTCGTACCTTACGGCGTGCTAGAGTGCTCCTTACAAACTTTCATAAAAAACTCCCAAATTCACCTTGAACTTGACCTCAAGTTTGATTTATCAAACAACAACGGATCAACATGAATTTATAGTCAAAATTGGTCTACTTATCGTAAGGAGTATGAATCACGACTTAATTTTGATATTCAGAACTACCATGGAAATCTAGGTATGGAGAAAGGAACGAGATAGGAAGTTATATTTACGTCAATACGAAGCTTAGGTGTTGAGGAATCCAAGTATACAACTAGTTTTCGGATCTGAGCCCCCAAGCTAGATGATTTACCAAGTCCTAAGAATTTTCGTCATCCCCCCTCTCTATCTATTTACTTACCGAAAATGGGAAGAAAAATAACACTTCTTGTGACTTTAAGTATGAAAAGTGATTTTGGTCCCTACCAGGAAATGCCGTTTGAACTGCTCTTGGGTACCTTTTGAACGGCTCTGCCGTTTTAGCGGTAGAAACCCACAGTTAGAATGGCTCACCCAAACTAGAATTTCCATTGGAAAATGTAGAATTTCTAAGGCTCAACAACAATCATTTTAACCACGACTATCGCCCTACAGCCTCACGCTAATTCACGCTAATACTCGCGTTCCAATATCATTCTCACACACATCACCACAACTCAACTCCAAATTCACTCAAGCCCACATCATCTTATAATCCTCATAAACTCGCAAAACTCATACTCACATCAACTCACACAATTTCTCAACATCTCATGATAACAACACTTATAATTTACTCACCAAACGCTATTCAAAATACAACTCGCCAATATGCACTAATTCACTAATGCAATATAAAATCATATATATATCTCATACAACACATATATTTACAATGCACTATAGCTTACTATGATTATGTCACCAATATGCTTCTATGAAAATGTAAATATAAAGATAGGTGGCTACACACCTAGTCACACTACATATCAACACA
>MKEJ01045051.1:0-16028 GCA_001753735.1 Embelia ribes | reverse complement strand
TGGATTTCAACTCGCATCCCCGGATCTTGGGTGCTTGGGATTTGGGGGCACGACAGTTATGCTACCTTTGTACCATTACACCAACTTGTGTGACGTCTTCCAGAGAGTCTACAGTGCATTGGTGTACCATTACACCACTCCTAGTGTACTGTTACTCCCTCTTGTACCGTTACACCAACTTGTGTAACAATTCCTAGTAGCTCTAATTTCTCTTGTGTACCGTTACACCACTCTTGTGTAACAGCACACCAGCTCCTACTTCACTCCAAATCAAGCCACTTCAACAATTCATCACTACGAAACCATTCACACCACATAAAATTCGTAATATTAATATTATATAACACTATATAATATTACTTAAAATGCGAAAATTTTACTTGAAATTTTCTGGGGCATTACACAAGCCGTTCTAAAATCCATTCCAAAAAGGCGCGAGAATTATTGGCGTAGATATTTGAAATGGACTAACATCTTTTCAAATACCGTTGAAAAATTCGTTGCAAATTATTTCAGAAACTAATATTTTAATGGTTTGTTCCAAATTCCTTTACAAATTCCGTTTCAAATACCATTTCAAAATGCTAAAATTTTCATAGCACCGTATACACCAATAATAGAACCTATATGTATCAAAAACACCAAAAATACAAACAATTTTTTTCCAAATTTCAGTTTTGTTGAGAAAAATTTGCAAATATAAAATACCAAAAATTGATAATCGACCTCCGGATACTCGCATAGTCAACGATGTGGTGAATATTTAGGGAATTTGTTAGATGTTTTGAGCATATTTTCCAGTGACATTAAATTTTCAGGCCATGTATGTTGATCGGTGAAAATCTAACTAGTGCAATTATTCTTGTTCTATATTATGGCGCCATTGCACTATAGGCACTGAAACTATAAGCATACATTAATTATATTCAGTTTTTAGTTATATATTTGTTTTATAAATTTCATTATCATGAATATTAGAAGTAATAAATTTTACTTAAAATTTAAAATATATATGGAACATGTGTAGGTGAAAAATGAATAGTGACAGATCATGGATGTATAGAAGAGTATTAATGGGAGAACTAAATCCTGAATTTACGAGTGGTATACAAGAGTTCGTAAATTTTGCAAGTAATCAACCTCGGTTTATGGATGGAAATAAAATTAAGTGTCCGTGTAAAAAATGTGGAAATAGGAAATTTGTAGAAGTTTGGGACGTATTGGTTCATCTTTGCTCAAAAGGTTTTGTACAAAATTATTTTATTTCGAATCTGCATGGTGAGAAAAATATTCCAAGGAATACACACCATGAACCTGAACAATATTACAGCTCCTCAAGTCATTTTAATGTGTCTGAGCCTATATTGGATAATGTGGAACCCCATAATCCATTTCGTATCATGGTAATGGATGTAGGGGGTATTAGCTTTATTCCCGATTTTGAGTCTGAATCCCCAAATTGAATGACATAATAGCTATATGATATGCTTAATGCGATAGAGTAGGAATTGTGGCCCTATTCATTACATTCACAATTATCAGCTATGTCTCAAATGTTGAGCATTAAATTGAAACATAATATTTAAGAAAGATGCTATGATGAGTTATCGGAATTTTTGATGAAGTACAACTTGAACACAATACCATGACTTTCAGTTTCTAAGAAATCAAAACAGTTAGTTGAGGGTTTGGAACTTCCTATGGAGGAGATTCATTGCTACCAAAATTATTGTATTATATACTGAGGAATTGATAGTGAACTCACAAGTTGCAAATTCTACAAGAAAAATAGATATAAGCCTAGGAAGGTTGGAGCTTCGAGTAGAAGCAAGAGCGTACTATGTAAAAAGATGTATTATTTTCCACTATCACCATGGTTACAAAGGTTATATCAATCAGAGGCGACGGTTGGTCACATGAGATGGCATGACCGCCATCAGTCGGAAGTGGGTATCATGAATCATCCATCTGACTCGAAGGCATGGAAACATTTTGATGAAACTTACCCACATTTCAAAGCGGAGCCGTGCAACGTGAGGTTGAGACTTTGCACTGATGGATTTTTAGTGTTTGGACAATACGGTGAGAATTACTCATCTTGGCCAATTGTGGTAACTGTTTACAATCTGCCCCCATGGTTGTGTATAAAGGAACAATATATGTTCCTTACCATTATTTGCCCCAGTCCTAAGAATCCAAAATATAAGATAGATATTTTTATGCAATCATTCATTGCTTAATTGCAACACCTATGGTTAGAAGGTGTCGTGACTTAAGATGCTGCAACTCGAAATTTTCAATTACGAGCTGCTTTGATGTGGACAATTAGTGACGTTTCTGGGCATGTGAATTTATTAGCATTTGATTAATGTTAGCATGTAAATGTTTATGTTAAAATTTATGTTAATGTAAATTAGTTAAATTTAATTTAAATATTTAAATATTTAAATTTGCATGTTATTTAGTTAAATTTGTTAGCATGTGAATGTTTATGTTAAAATTTATGTCAATTTTGAATGTTAATTAGTTATATTTATGTCAAAAATTTTAGCATGTAAATTTTTTATCATTTAAATATAAATTATGTAAATGTTTATCTTAAATTTGTTAGCATGTAAATGCTAGTATGTAAATGTTTATGTTAAATTTGTTAGCATGTTAATTAGTTAAACATAGTTAAAATATGTAAATGTTTCAATTGCATGTGAATTAGTTAAATTTGTTAGCATGTTAAAATTAAATTAGCTGTAGCTTTAGGATTACAAAAAGTATGTAAATTGATAAAAAGAGAAAAGCATGTAAATTGATGAAGAAAAAAAAGAATGTAAAATAGTGAAACTTATGTATTTTAGGATTAAAATTATGTTAGTTAAAATTATGTAAATTGATAAAAAAAAAAATGTAAAATATGTAAATTAGTTTTTGGTAAAAAAAAAAAAATTTAATAAAACTCATGTATTTTATGATTAACATTACGTTAGTTAAAATTATATAAATTGATAAAAATAAGTATGTAAAATATCTAAATCAGGTTTTGGTATAAAATAAATAAATTTAGTCAAACTTATGTATTTTAGGATTAAAATTATGTTAGTTAAAATTATGTAAATATAAATAAAAAAGTATGTAAAATATGTAAATTAGTTTTTGGTAAAAAAAAAAAAATTTAGTCAAGCTAATGTATTTTAAATAGTATGTACAAAAAGAATGTAAAAAAAATTTGTAAGTAAAACAAAATATGTAAAAAAACGTAACAATTACTTAACATTACAAAGAAGCATGTACAAAAAAAGTATTTAACAAATATCATGTTAAAAATTGCGTTATAAATATTATGTTAAAAAAAGTATTTAACAAATATCATGTTTAAAAAGTATTTAACAAATATCATGGTAAAAAAAAAGTACTTAACATTACGTTAGTGATGAAAAAATGCTTATTATAAATAAAAGATAAAAATTTAAATATGTTATTTGTAAATTTTTTATAGAAGATAAAATATTAAGTAGTTAATCAATTAAAAGAACATGTAAAAAAAAGTTATATATGATTTTGGAAATTATGATAATGTATTAAATTTTATATAAAATATAAATAAGTAATTGCTAAAATAATATGTTTTTAATTTAAATAATACAAATGTCGAGGTCGTCGGTCATATTTCGGTAGTTCTTAGCCTTGGCGAGACTGTGTTTTCGGGACTTGGCATAGTTGTTCCGAAGAGATAGATGACGAGAGTCTTGAGAGCCTCTTTTTTCCTCCCCCTGCTGGCGTTGATGCCTACAAGGAGGATGATACTCATGCCCGATCTCCTATTGGGTCTACTAGATCCAACTAGAATATACCACCTGTGACTGGATCCGATTCACATGATCCCAATTTAGCAGATATTGTTGGGTTCACAACCAATCTGATCGATATAACTGGCCCTTTTGAGCCATTCATTCATCCCCCTCCCATTATGGGCCGTGATGCGGACATCTTGTACATGTATCTTGTCGACGGGTAAGTCAGGTTGAAATTTAATTATTATTTATATTTTATTATATTACCCCAATATTTAAAAATGTTAAAATTCAAGGAAATTATATTTAGGAATCTTAAGCCTAGTGAGGATATTTTGTATATTATGCAAAAATGCTACAAGGACTACATCCAAAATGATGGGTACAAGTGGACCCTTTTGTCCGACCCTACTATTGCCCTCTTTTGGGGCGAGTTCGAGGTATGTTTTTCTTTATATTTTAAAAATTGTAAATATTTATTTATCATTGTGTTTTTACTAACTAATTAATATTAATAAAAAAACTTAAATCGTGCAGAAAAGAGCCTACTGGATTGACAAAACTTCCGAGGTCTACAAGGCTTGGTGTTCCCTACCAGCTACCAGATATCGTTCCTATATCAATTGGGTTAAGGGCAGTCTCCCAAGGAGGCCTACTGGATTTTTGGCTGAGGGGGTGCCTAATTTCCTCAACTATTGGCAGAATCACAACACGATTGCTGCGTTAAAAAGGAATGTGGACAATTGGCGTAAGGGGCAAAGGATCACGTATTTAGAGGGTAGTATCTCAACCCATTTTTGGAAGGATAAGTTGGTTAGTTTATTATATACATATATATATATATATATAATCTTTCGGTTTTGCCTATTAACAATATGTTAACAATTTTGTAGGGTAAATTGAAGAAGGACAACGATCCTTTTGTTGTTTTCAAGCATACCCATACTAAAGGCCACAATGGAAGTACAATTCTGAGTCAGAAAGCAAAGCAAGTGCATTTAAGTAATATTATGTTTTTTAAGTTGGTTGTAATTTTTTAATTATTTTATGATTTGAATTTTATTATATTTAAAATTTTCTAACATTATTTTATTAGTGTAGGATAGTTACCTAGAGATAGAGCGAGTAACTTACGGTCGATGCGTGGATTGTAGGAGCCAAGGACTGTTTACCCGAAATTTGCTTTTTACGAGGCTATTGGCAGTCCCTAGCATGGAAGGTTTTTTGGGATTGGTTCCAAGGCAGCCTTGTTGTTTGGAAGGCATGCCACTTTTAGCTTATCGGCATTGTCCTCAAGGCCCTCATCCTCCTCCACTCAGAAGATAGATAAAATAAGGGTGATGATCCACCTGATGTCTAACAATTTTGATGCTATTCAGAGGCGAGATGAGTAGGACGTGAGGGAATATCGAGAGCTGCTTGATAATGTCCGGAAGTAGAATGAAGAGATGGTTTAAATGCAACAGATGATGATAGCCTTGTGATAGGGAAGTGAATATTATTACGTTTCGCAACAGCAACAACAACAATCACCATTGCCCCCAACCCCACCTACTAACGAATTTTCTTTATAGATGCACTTTTTGACAATACTTATTTGGGTCCAACTCATTGCCCCTATGGCACCGCTTCTCACCCCGCCTATGATCCCGTTCAAAACCCTCCACCCAACCCGCATGATAATGAATAGATTGATATTTGTTTTTATTATTGAACTAATTTTTAATTTTTTTTGAATATTTAGTTTTTAGTTTTAATGTTTTTGAACTTTAATTTTTGTAAATATTGTAATTATTAATAATTAAAAAAGAAACAGATTTTCGAATGCATTGTATATTGCAAATTGTAACAGATTTTATCCGTTTCAATATGGAATTGACTAAAATCCATTCCATTTTGGAACAGACATTTTTCATATTTTAAATTATATTATAATTACTATGGAACGGAATTTGAAATGCATATCCATTCCAATTTGGAACGGAACTTGTCCATTTCAATTTGTAACGCATGAAATTGGAACAGATTTCGTCTGTTCTAAAATTCGTGGCAACGGATCTTCCCTTCCTGTTCCATATATGATACAAACTCACCTTGTATAGAGGTGCAAAAGTGTGTATAACATAGGAGAATTTGGGCTAAACCCTTGATATACTTGGTGTTCAACCTATTCAGAGCTAGAATAACGAATTATGAGACTAGGGCAACATTCCGAGCTAAATTCTGTTAACCCAAATAGAAAACTAAGAGGGGATGAATTGATTTTCTAAAACCAAAATTAATTTGTTAAAAACAATAATAAATCATGCAATATTAATCTAGCAATAATACGTGCGAAAATTAAAAGAGTAAGGAAAAGAAGAATACGATACGATTTTTATACTGTTTCGGCCAAAGATCGATGTGATCCCCTATGTCCAGTCTCCAAGGCTCCCATTGGGTTCCCTTATAATTTTACAAAACAAAGTTACAAGATGACTAGTTTTCACGAATGCTAACCGGACCTTTATAACGAATAACTTACGGGTGCTATCCAACCGTTCCAAGTATACTTGTGGGCTCTACTCAAACCGTACACCGAGTATATTTGTTGGCTCTAATACACCGTGACCAAATAGATTTGTGGGCTCTAATCAAACCGTAATAAGTATGCTTTCAGGTGCGTCTCAAACTGATTATACCTTTAGGAGTTTATAAACTACCCCTTTACAAGGTTTATAGAAATTTTACAAGATTGAGTTTGAATTTGAAATGAAATAACTCTTAATCATACAAACAATCCTCGCAAAATAATACAAATAAAAAGCTCAAAGAATTGCTTTGATTATCACTTCAAAGAATGGATTGAAGTTTTGAGTGAGGATCATGATGATGATGATTTGAAAGTGTTGATATACTTTCTCAATATATGTTAATGTATATAGATATGTTTGTGACAACCAATGAAGTCTTTTTTATATAGAGGATGAGTCTTGAAAGTTGTTGATTATATAATCGTTATGATTTGATTTGTTTCCATCTTTATGTTGATTTTAAATATTTTTACGCATAGTTATGATGTACCTCTGACTGGCTGAGCCTAAAAGTTGTCCCAACTGTACTACAAAGATGTTTAAGCCAGACCTATGTTGGTCGCATGTATACCTTCGGCTGCCAAGATATCGACACAGTCTCAGTTGTGATGCAAAAGTATTTTAGTCGATTCTGTATCTTAGCCATATTTTTTTATGCAGTTTTGAGATCATTCTTTTCATTGCTGGTTCTAAAGTTTTCCTGAGCGTATTCTATCACTTTTGAATATTTCTTGGACCCTTATTGGCTAACTCTTTGTTTTCAAATGCACATTTTGATTCTCAATGTTTCTTGGCTCTTTTAATCTTCATTTTTTAATTTCAAATTTTCGATTCTCTGCTTATTTGTTCACTTGTTTTCATATCACTTAACTTTGTAATCTCATCATCTATTTTTCTTCACAAACTCAAATTACACATTAGTCCACTATGGAGGATTGACTTTGTTTATTCTCCATCTCATTTATTTTGTTATCATCGAAATCAATTAAAATATATTTTCATAAACCTTGGGGCAACAACTTTGACTAAAAGGATAACAGATTTTAAACAACGGGTGATAGCCGACCAAAAATGAGGATCACATAGGATTATGACCTCCACTTATTACCCTTCAACACTTTTTGAATAAGAACTCAAAGCCCATTATTCCGAGACAAACATAGAACTTATTTTTCGTTTTCAGCATATTAAATCGCCTCAAAGTAAGGTATTCGGTAGCAAATCTAGTGACTCCAGGCCGTATCAAATCATAACTGTTTGTAAAATGCCTCATCATAGTTATCAATAAGTTATGCCAATAAATAAACATAGTAATTTCCCTTGCTTTTGCAGGTGTGCTCGAATGCACCTTCAAATCACCAATATCTTTGAGCATTAAGTTCAAAAGATGAGTTGTGCATGGAGTCCAAAAGATTTTTTTTTTTGGCTTTTCCACTAACATTTTGTTGGCCGACACATAATTAGAAGTATTGTCCATTACAATTTACGCAGCGTACTCCTCACCAGTTTATTCGATCACTGAATTAAGTAATTTAAATATTTTCTCATCACTTTTTATTATATCTGAAATATCAACTGACTTTAAAAAAATTGTTTCCTTCAGACTATTGACCAAAACATTTGTTATTGGACGTTTTCTACCATTCGTCCACCCATCTGACATCAACGAACACCCCATTTTCTCCCATTTAATTTTATATTTAGTAATCAACTCATGCAGTTTAGTAACCTTGTTTGACAAATAAGGAACACGGTTTCATGATAAGAAGCTGGTTTTAACCCCAACCCAAATTCACCAATTTACTTACCATTTGTTTAAATATTTCGTTTTTCACTACATTAAAAAAAACATTTGCGTATAGAAATTTGCACATATCCCAATATGTTCCCTCTTGTGACTTTAACGTCGAATTTAAAGTGACTTCCTTACTTCTCCGGGCAACACCTGTTTTGTTTTTTCCTTATGTATTTTCTTCTCTAAAATTTTTTTCCGCGTTATCATCATGATTTAAACTTTTTGTCCCCATCCCATCTAATATTTTTCTAAATAAATTATTAACATATTCCGGTACTTGACTACAAGGTCTAAATTCTTTCTGGGTGACAGTACAATGATCTTTCATCTTATTCACACCCCCATAACATATTTGACTACAATAATTATATTTTCTTTTATTTCTATCTCAACCTTCAACCATTTGATTATGATCATGTGTAATATTATTTTTATCAGTGTTACCCATCGAAGTAACAAACAAATAAACCTGTTTATAATTGAAAAAACAAAGAAAGTACTTTATTTTTATATAATAATAATATACATAGAGTAATAATTGTGTATAGTGTATAGAGTACTTTATTGTTTAATATATAATTATATAAGTTATATTATATACTTTATTGTTTACCATTCGTTGTCAACTTATATAATATAATTATATATTTATATACACAGTACACAGTAAACTATATACACAAATTATATATATGCATACATACACTGATACACAGAACACAGTTAATGGAAAATCGAGAGAGGGAGACCGACAGAGAGACCTTGGTGTCACCAAAAAGAACCACTGCCGCTCGGCTATGACTTCCAATCACCGACGTTGATCCTGTTGTGTTGTCCTTGGACAATAAGATAGCACATAATTTTTTATTTTTTCAAAAAAGATACAAGGACTTCTCAAAAGATGAATCAATTGAACAAATTAAAGTATGTATGCTATAATTTGATTAATAATTAACGATTGAGCTTCCTTATTTACTTAATTCCTTTTTAAATTTTATTTTTGAAATTATTTAAAATATCAAAATATTGCCTACGATACGATGCACAACTGTATTGTGAGATTCGCATTCTATATTAAACGATTTTCACATTTTTCCGACATATCTATCCAATTGTATTAAAGTCACTGCGATTCGATGCGAATCGTACAAAACGTATTATATATCGTACGATTTTAACAACAGTGGAAACAACTATATTCATATCATCAAAGTTCAATTTGGACCTAGAAAGTCGTACAGTTTTTGGTTTAGGCAATTATAACTACAAATTATTTAATTTTATGATAGTACTGTATTCAAATGAATATATACTTTTTGAAATGTAATGAATGAACAGGGCAAAGCAATGAACCAATTACTGGGAATATTTCCATAGCAAACTTTCTCCTTCCCACAAAGCCAAAATGGATATCATATCTGATCTATCAATTATACCCCTACTCCAAAAGAGAATTTACCCCTACTAAGGTCTACGCCCCTTACCCTAAACCCTATAGCAGCAGATCATTTCTCTCCCTGCATCAATTACTTGCACCAAAAAAATCACAAAAGATGAAAAGAAAATGCTACCAGCACTACTCGCCCGCAGGTTTACGTGGCCGAGCAATTGGCGCTACCGTAGGCCGAAACCCCACCACGACAGTGTCGCAGATGCAATGGTGAAACGCCGCTGTCTTCCCCTGCCTCCTCGCAATTTCGCACTCCCTGCAAGAAAAGCTCTCGTGGATCGTCGGAAAAGAGCCCAATCCCGCGAGAAAACGTGAATCTGCCGGAAAATTCATCGCCGCTGCATAATTCTCCCTCTGAATATGCAGCTCCTGCATCAGCTCGGTACGCCGCAGGAAAAACTTCTCTGGCGACATAGCCGCCACTGCAGCCGCCGCAGCCCGCCGGTTCCGCCTCGTCCGCTTGAGAACAACTAGGATGTGGCAATCTGTCTCTCTCACCAGGAGAGAGAAATTGGACTTGCTGGTGATGGGGATTTTATGGCGGGGCTCCGGCGAGGTGCGGCGGTCGACGAGGTAGACGGTGATCTGGTTGGGGGAGATGCCGATCCTCTGGCTGAGGCCTAGTTGGAAGCTCTTGAAGTTTAATGACGATTTTACCCTCACGGTCCCTATGTTGATCTCTCGCTCGCCGTCGTAGAATGCCACCGGAAAATCTCTCTCCTCCATCTTCATTTACACAGACAGAGAGAGAGAGAGAGAGAGAGAGAGAGATTTGTTTGTTGTGAACCGAGGGAGAGAGGTTTTTATATAATTTCGGGGATAAAATTGGGAATATTGTTATGCCGGTGGAAGAATGTGTGAGAACTTTTTGAGTTTAATTATAGTAACAGTCCGGTAGTGCTGATAATAATTCTATTCGAGCCTTATACTTTCTATAATAATGTTATTGATCCCAAAACCTTGACAAAGTGACGGAAAGACATCTCTCAATGATGAAAATCACATAATTGAAATATGTATGATTTTTAATATACTTTTAGGCCCCGCATATGTTGGAATGTGCATTAGCAGATGTGTGTAAAGATGAATGGATTGAGTTATAATAGAAGCTTATAGTAACCACTCATCAATAGTTGCCAAATTTGGAAGCGAAAGTGGGAATCATAAAAAAAACAGAAATGAAATGCGCAATCTAAAAATATAGAGAAAAAAGAAAAATAGGGAAATGATTGTAAAACTTCTCGAATATGATTGTAAAACATGTGAGAAATGTAAAAAAATGTATGTGATTTTTTAATCTAGTATTAAAAAATATTTTTTAAATTTATGAATACCCATTATACGTGGACTTATATACTTATATTTAATACTTTTTATAAACACACTATTCATAATTTGAAAGAATATACTCCCTCCATTCAATAATAATTGAATAGTTTAACTTGGTACACAATTTTAGATAAATTTAAATTTAAATTTTGAATTGATGACAAATAGTCAAGTTTGCCCCTAATATTTTTTGAGTTGACTTTAACTAATTGGAAGAAATGGGTAATAATGATAATTCATTTTATTTTGTAATGGCGATATATTTCCTCAAGTAGAAATGTCCATTATTTTTGGACATCCTAATTTAGAAATGTGACCAATTATTTGTCGACGGAATGAGTATATAAACAAAATTTTGTTTTAGCATAAAAATGCTAAAAATATTATATTTCACTATTTTTATTTATTTTTGTATGAATATGTAGTTATATTTTCTATAAGTTTTTTATTATTATCCGTAATATTTCCTAGTCGTTTCCAATGCATTTTCTATATGTATCAATTGAGTTTTCGATATGTTTTTTATGTGCTTCCGAGACATTTCCTATATTTTTTCTGTGCGTTTTTGGATCGTTTCATTCATAATTGTACCAGCATTTCATCACCGTCTTTGAATCATGTTTCCACAGAAGGGCAATTTCCCCCCTAAAATATGTTTCCTGGTAACACTGTAGTCATCTACACTGCCCCCATAAAAATGTGAATACGCTATATACACACTACCGTGAATCTATTTGGTATAATGTATTTTAATGTGGTATGAACATAGAGTTTTTTTGAAACTCCATGGGGAGGAGTGCTTAACTTGGATCAAATTCAGATGTGGTACTTATTGGGAAATTTTAGCATTGCACATATAAATTTTTATTATTTTATTATGTGGATCTACAAGACCTCAAAAAATTTAGTCATTCAATTGTGGTTCATGTTATATTTTCCCTAAATATGATCATAATAATAATCAAAATTAGGAAAATGTTATGGAAGAGATCAAGTCCAACATCTTTCGAACTGGGGACATAAATCATCACTTCTTTTAAAATTTTGGGGACTATGAGTTCTCAATTAAAATGATGAGGACTAAATAGGTTCGGGACAAAATAGGGGGACCATTAGCGTAGTTTATATTTTTTTCTGTTGGGGATAAATGGGAAGAGCGTGATGGGAAAGTGTCATGCCTTGGGGACCAAGAAATATCCAAGCGCGTCTTTTATCGCCACGCTGTCATGTTTGGTAAAAGTCGAATTTGCCCTTTTCAATTCGGGAGATATTTTCTACCATGAAGTCAAGTTAAAGTTTTTTTTTTTTATTATTGAAATAGAAAATGGCTATTAATTACTGTTATAAATCTTGACCTTTCGTTTTCAATCAAAAGAGGTCGCTCTATGATTCTTTTTATAATAATAATTGGTAATTTTTGAAAAATATTTGAAAAGTGAGTTATTTTTAACAAAAATTCAAAATTGGTGTAATGAAACTTTTTATTTAATTTTTTGAACTTTTTTATACACATTAAAATAAGAGGATGATATGCTTAATTGTAATTCTTGTTGCCGTTTATTATAAGTATTAATTTAACATTTGTATACGGTTACTTATAGATAAATAATACTTGGCTGGAATGTTTAATTTGGAAAGAAAAAAGAGACTGTCAAAAGTTGTTATAAAAAAGTTAATAAATAAGGGAAGATTTTTTTGTCGGTTAAGAAACATTAGAAATTTTCCATCTACCTATTTTAATTTTGTTTTAAAGGGAACCGATTTTTTTTAAAAAAAAATTTTAATTGACTCTGGTAAAAAAGATATTTAAGATTTACGCCAATAGCCTGCTTTGTGAAGTATGTGTGTTGAAAACAAATTTGATTTGGGTAAATAAATTATTTTTGATGTAAATAGTTATTATTTTGTTGTAATATTTGGACTTAAAAATGAAATGGGCTAGAAATCATGCAAGGCCAAAATAATGAGGAGACCTTTATAATTAGATATTTAGGTGGATAATTCTAGAGTGTTTATATAATTAGATATTATTCTATACAAATTCTAGAAAATATTTAGAAAAATAAATAGAAATTTTAATAGAGTATTCTAGATAATCAATGTAGAACATTGGATATAATGAAACTCCACAATGTATTATAGGTGTGGAGTATTATAAATAGTTATTTTTTTGTATCATTTGTAATCAAGTCAAAAAAAGCCAATTCAAGTAATAAAAACATCAAGTTCTTTTATTGATGAAACCATAAGGCTTATTAATATTAAGTCCATTTATCAAAATAACTATATTTAAAATGATTCCCGGAAAACAAATGTGGAAAAAGTCTATTTAATTTTAACAAAGGCAATACATCATGATATTTAGAAAAGATATAAAAAATGAAAAGTATCTCAGTGATGTACGAAGATAGAGGCTAAGGCTTTTTGCAAATTGGACAAGGACTACTAGATTTCATTTATAGTTTCTTTGTGGTATTTCATTTTCTTTTAAAGCAATAAAGGTAGTTATTTATTCAAGAAGACATTAATTAATAAAGGCATATGAATTAAATAATCATGTAACCTAATTAATGCTATATTTTAATTTAAAAGCATGTTATTACATATACATGTGTGTCAAGACCACATCAACGAGGATGTAACGTGGCAGTTTACGGTTAAGATTTGGACATCCAAATTTGAGATAGCAGTAATGGACAATTTGATGTATCAAGCGATTATAAATACAATACAATAACTCTGTGAAGGACACACAATGCATCTCCCAAAACTTGGGTAAATTAGGTGTGGTTCAACTAAGGCATCGAAGTAGAAGTAATTTAGAATTTGTAATTTGTAATTACCATCGAGGAAGTTTGAATAATAAAATTCTATTTGTTATTCACTTCCAGTCTTGGTACAATCAACATCTATCTTTAATAACTTTAAAGAGATCCGGGAACAAAAGTGTGAGACTTGACCCGCCTTGGTTTTTTTGGAGTTAACACTCATTCTAGCTAGATTGATCAAACTTTTTAGACAACATTAGGTATGCAAATGTAAGAGTTATTCATGAATAAGCTCAGGCTCAGCTCATTAAGAGCTTGGGCTTGTTCATTTATAAATGAGTCATGTTTGAGCAATAAAATAAGACTTGTTTCATAAACGAGTCGAGTTTGAATAATTCTTGGCTCAACTCGTAAAAAAGCTGGCGCGCTCATGCGCGCGAGCACACACACATTCCGATCAAATTAGTAAATTTAGATACATAAATAACTATAGTTCATACTTAATATAATAAACTAAAAAAAGTTGGCAAGCTAGATTAGTCAACTATTTAGTAAATTTACTATTTCATATTAATAATATTATGCACCTTTTCTTTAATAATATAACGTCTCGAAAATTCATTATTCATTTTTAATGTACTGATATTAGTCTGTGTTGCACTTCATATTAGTAATGTATTGTTTGATTACATATTTATACTATATATAAAGCAAATGCACAAATTGACAGTTACAAAAAAGTGAAGCAAATTCCAAATTTAGTTTTGCCTATTTTACCCTAACACTAACTTCCCCTTGAAACCTACAAAAAGTACATATTGCTAATGGAATATGCAATTTTTGTACAGGGGTAACATGGTCAATTTCCTTTCACCCACTTTTCTCATCTGTTTTTTTTTTCCTCACTTAACTGCCTTCCATACACACCCACCACCATTACTTCATTCCTCTCTTTTCATTCTATACAATCTTTTTCTTTATCTTTCTCTTTCTTTCAAATACATAAATGATTTTATTTTATTTTTTGTGATTTTAAAGATGGATTTTCAAATTTTGAAGAGGAACTGCAAGGGTTACACAAGAAGTCCCATGCCAAAATAGTACTTGATCTAATATATGTTCTTCCTCTTTCTGTTTTCATAGTTTGATAACACTTTATCATCACACCGGATTTCACATAAACATTTGCGTGTGCCACAATGGCTAGTACACATATATACACTTAGTGTGTGTGTGTTGTTAAGTAGTGCGTAGTATGCATGACATATTGTATGCGATCATGTGAGGTGGGGTTAATATTGAGAAGTGTGAAAATGAGATGTTTGGACAGAGATTATTGGTAGATATTTAAAATCTCATAGATTGACTTCCGGGCACTCAAATGTCATGCCGAAAGTTGCGTGACACTTCTATTAGTGTCTAATGGTAATTGTGAGTGTTTTTAGATATCTTAAACCTATAATGGGCTGGGGTAAAAATTCATACAACCACCGATTGATCCATATCATGCATGGATGGATCCGTGATGATCTGCAACCACCGATCGATCCGTATCGCACGCGGATGTATCCATGATACTTTGACAGCACACAAGTGGCTTAGCCCTACACCGTTTCCCTCATTTCTTTCTCCTTTTTTCCTAAAATTTTAGAGAAATAAGGTGTGGTGACTCCATTTCTTCATATTTTGGAGTTTCATATCATCAAAAATTGGGGCTTGTTTATGAAGAAAAAATGGAGAATCTCAATCCTTGTTACGAGGCAAACAATTTGGCATAAGTCTCGACTTTTATTTAATTCATTTATATTTCCTCATTTTCCGTGCATTATCGTAGGTAAAAATAAACTTGATATACTTGATCCTTATCATGTGTAGATCATTTTCATCTATAGGAGTATTGTCGTTCTAGTTCATCTCCTAGATCAAACCGACAGGCAAGTTGGAGGCCAATTGGGTTTTTTTTTGGCTTGTCATTGCGAAGCTTTGATGTTAACGTGTGAGGTACAGTAGTCGAATAACTCTAATATAAATTTGATGACTTCAATTGTACGTTGTTTTTAGGCATGTGTAATATGTATACATATTGATGAGTGATAGTTGTATGATTAGAATAACATGTTTATTTGATTAGTTATATTCATGTTATTGAGAAGTAATTAACATGTTAAAGTAGATGAGATTCATGTTAATTGAATAGCTCATATCATGATATTGCGGAGCATAAAATTCATGATTTGAAAATTTGTTATTTTCCAAGGAAAATGTATTGTTTAGAAAGGTGGGGATTTGATTTGAAAAAAAAAACTTTATCGCATTTATGTGTTGCGG